>LGRX02014534.1:0-28540 GCA_001247695.2 Cymbomonas tetramitiformis | reverse complement strand
AAAATTGGAGTCTGGCCTACAATTGCTGTCCACGCAACGCGTCTATCCGGAACAAGGCTACCATCTTCTACAGTCGTAGAGATGTATTGGGGAAAACTGTAAATCATTTCGTCAGCTAGCTCGTTTGGGTCATTTGAGTGAATTATTATTTGCAAGGTGTCTGCAGGATTGTCGGTTTCTAGCGTTCTAACAATGCTCCACTTGTGGCCAAGATACAACTTAAAAATATGAAGTTCCCTCAGTACTTCAAATGTTTCTGCTGTCGCCATACTGAAATGAGAGAAATTGGCTGTCAACTGTGAAAGGGGTGTGTGTGAAGAAACTTTGAAAAAGTGATGTAACTTTAGCAAAATTGTGTAAGTCATTTCTGGCGGCTGAAAATGACATGTCAAATATCGATGACAATTTCTTTCAAAAATGACATTTGCTGTCGCTTCCTGATTCGGTCTGTTCAGATCAAGGATATGATTTGAAGATATTCTGGTGTCATTTGCGCTGAAATCGAGAATCGATCGATTCAGTAAGATAGAAATTCTCCGTTGACTCGCAAGTCCATATCATTTTCAGAACGTAAAAAACGGCTTCATAAGCTAATGACGGCTAATTGTGACGAAAATATGTTTTTTATTCCTTTTGATGAGGGTTGCGAGATTATCTGCAAACCGTGTCCGGGAATAGTTATTGAAGACTCCATGGAATTAGAGGCTGACTTTTTTAATCTTGAGCCAATTCCAAGCACAGCCCCGAGCGCAAATACGCAATTGGTTCTTTGGAACGCGCCTTTGACGTCTAGATCGGAAGTTAGCTCTAATTCTTCACGCGTTTCCGGGACACGCGCTTTGCGCGAAATTGACTTACAAGAGATAAAAAGCAGACTTGAATCAGAATTTTTAGAGACAAGTTTAGACTTGCTTGAAGAAGACCCTCTTCGGTGCATTAACGGTGAAGTAAACAAGCAGATTGTAACGCGCAAACCATACGAATCCGACATACGCAAAAAGAAATATACAGGCGTAATTAGTATCAAGCAGCGACGTTTGCAGGCTGACAGTATATCAATGGCAGAAACAATTAAGTGCAATTGCAAGTCGTACTGCTGTCTATCTTTCTCATCGGCAGATATTAAGTCCTTTCGCGAAAATATTTTCAGTATGTCGCAAAAAGATAGGAAGGAATACTTCATCAAAGACTTGCTAAAAAACAGCTCACGATGTGAAGACAAATTCGACTTCAAATACTTTTTGGCCAAGTTGTTCAAACAACTTCAGAGAGGTGCTGCCATTTTTTTGTGAATTCCGTCCCGACATTATTCTTATTTGCTCTTAGGTGTTTTTGCAGTAGCTAACTGACGATTTGGTATTTCATGTTTTCGCTTTCAGTGACGAAGGCCCACAATGAAGGGGCGCTAGAGGGAGTTGACCCGGACGATGAAGACGCCACGGAGACGACCTTGGCCACGGTTGGGTCATCTCGCAATAAGCCCAAACGTAAACGTTCAAGCGGTATGTCGACCGGCACAACTGACCTCAACGCACCAACGACCAAGCAACCTAAATGGGACCCCACATCCGGAAAGCCGATCGTCTACCATGATCTGCCGAAGGGGTTCTATGAAAGCCGGGCCCCCTTGACCGAAGGACACTTACGTGAGATCACTGACCTCGTCGACGAAGCCGTCATCGAACGGAAGTACACGGTCAAAGATATGATCAACCGTATCGCCGAGATCAAGACTCTCAACAATGTTCGAGAGAACCTAATGCTGCTTGCCTCAGAGGCTCATAAATGATTCAACATAACAACCTCCTTGGAATCGACACCGGCCTACCGGCAACTGAGCTTTCTCAAGAAAAACCGGCATTCTATGCAGCTCTTTCTGCAAACACAACCGGGAGGGTTCGAAAACGACATATACGACATAGATGCACCCTGCTCCATTCCTTACCTAGATGAAGATGGGTATCCCATACCTAAGGAAAGGAAACCAATGGATGCTGTCGTGGATCCCGGTGCTCCCGAGTCGAAGTTCTGGGATCGTAAGATGACCTACGGTGAGCTGGATGCAGAAATCATTACGCTGCAAAAGAAGCTTGACAGCTTTACGTTTCCCAACCCAGAACAAGACTGGAAAAAGTTTTGCAACTATTTCCCAGGGGCTGGGGATGAGAGAGAAATACGTACATTACTGAAGGTAATTTACCTAAGTTGCGCCCTCTGGTCGTCCTTCACGATATCTGATTTTTCCCATATCGGCTTGCGCGTTCAATTAACAATGGGGTTTGTTTACAAGTGTACCAGGCGGGAGTGGTGCCCCCGAAGGTCTCCTGCAAGAACGAGCAGGAGAACCGGAAATTTCAATTTGAACAACGGCCTGCAAAAGAAAAACAGCGGCACGAGGAGAAGATAGAGAAACTGATCAAAAACATTCCGAAGGATATAAAGTTCTACTGGAATAATATCGAGAGCAGGATGTTGCTGAAAATCGGGTCGACGACAACATCGACTGCGGAAAACCTCCTAAAGGATCTTCCAGGTGCGTATCTCGGTTTCATATTCCATTTGTGCACCGTAGCTATGTAATTAATAATCGTTTACATTGCACACAGGTGTGAGTTATCGAATATTGTCAAACGTTCCTGAGGGCCAGCAAGTCGACGATGATGACTACTTCTACACTCACAAGATTCCGCAAGTGGTTTTCAAGAAGGACTTTCTGCTGGAGCCCGCATCACCTGAATCCTTCACGACTCTTCTCAGGCTTCCATTTACTACCGGTTTCATTATGGATTGCGAGTATGCTCTGGACTCGAACAAGAAATGGATCCCGAAACCTCTCTTAGCAGGAGAGTTTTAGCAATTCCTACACAACTTCAACAATTTGACCACGTGTGATGATTGGGCACCCTACAAATTTAGGAATCGTAGGTAGGGCCATGTTTGCCTTGTATCTACCTTGTGTCTGGATGGCCAAAAACCACGACCAGACATGGCCATGTTTAGTCAGTTTTTCCGCGGCGCAACACAACCCAAGTAGGGCCATGTTTGGTCGTGGTTTTTGGCCTTACTTACCCCCTACCTACCCCTACCTACCCAATGTCTAACGCACCATACGTACGCCCGTGAATGCATGAATCACTTAGAAAATGGGTAGATACAAGGTAAGTATGGCCATGTCTATACATAAACAAGGGTAAGTAGGGCCCTATCTATCATGTATCTATACTCAAGTACTGGGTAAGTATGGCCATGTCTATACATAAACAAGGGTAAGTAGGGCCCTACCTATCATGTATCTGTACTCAAGTACAGGGTAAGTATGGCCATGTCTATACATAAACAAGGGTAAGTAGGGCCCTACCTATCATGTATCTATACTGGGCATCGGGTAAGTATGGCCATGTCTATACATAAACAAGGGTAAGTAGGGTCCTACTCATCATGTATCCTACTAAGCATGGTAAGTATGGCCATGTCTATACATAAACAAGGGTAAGTAGGGCCCTACCTATCATGTATCTATACTCAAGTACAGGGTAAGTATGGCCATGTTTATACATAAACAAGGGTAAGTAGGGCCCTACCTATCATGTATCTGTACTCAAGTACAGGGTAAGTATGGCAATGTTTGAATGATTTTTCAATTAAAAATATTTACTGAAAGTGTACATTTTTCTATTTTTTGCTCCTCTTGTTCCCTTTCACTGCAGGACTGTCTACTTTTCTCTTATTTTTGCCTTTTGCAGAAGGAGAAGGAGGCTCAGGAGAAGGAGGCTCTTCCTTCTCGTCCTCGTCCTCCTCTTCATCCCCCTTTTCGGGCGCATCATCATCCGCCGGGGGTACATAGTCCCCATCCTCCTCGTCCTCGTCCTCGTCCTCCGCGGAGGTTCCCGCCGGTTTAGGCACTTTCAGCCCGTCGGGCTTCCCGGAGTGGTAGTACAACAACTCCTTTCCGTCGTCGTACCTTTGTGTTGCTTGCTCCCATGGCACGCAACACAAGAGGCTCCCCGTAGCGAACCTCCCCTTGAGGAAGTCATCGAGGTGCCTCTTGAACTCTGCCTTCTCAGGCACTTTTTCCTCCACCTGTTCGAACACGTAGAGTAGTGCCTTTTTGACCCGGTCCTGGTGGACCGGGTCGTACAGAGTCCAATGGAACTCCGTGATCTGCAAGCACACGCGTAAGTTAGTTCGAAGTGTAAACATGTCCGAATATGGCCATGTTTAAGCGGTTTCGTAGGAAAACATTGCAGGTAGGGCCATGTTCGGGTCTTACCTTGATGCACAGCTGGTCGCGTGGGAGCCCCCCCGCCACCTGGTGCCCAAAGTGCCATGCCGGCTTCTTGGGCACCGTCTCCACCACCACCCCGCAGAGCAGGGGGGTGTGGACCTGCGGGGTGAGGTCGTCCTTGTACCAAGAGGTGGGAACATCGGGTGTCCCCGCCTTCCACCTCTTCTCCTCATCCTCCACCTCGTGGTCCTCGCTAGCCATGAGCAAGGCGTGGTCGCCGACCTTGAGGCGGCCGTGCTCAAGCACCTCCTGTTCGGCCGCCCGCTTTCGGGCTTCGGCCACCTTGAGCCCTTGGCGCTTGGGCGCCATGGGCTCCTTGCCCTTGCCCGCCATGGCCTCCTTGCCCTTGGGCCCGGCCTTCTCCTTGCCCTTGGGCTCGGCCTTCTCCTTGCCCTTGGGCTCGGCCTTCCCCTTGCCCCTGGCCTCCTCCTCCTCCTCCTTGGCGTCGATAAGATCCCGCAGGATTGCCTTCCGATCCTCTGCTGCCACGACCAACACTAAGTTAGTTTCAAACATGGCCATGTTTGCATAGGTAGTGTGTAAACATGGCCTTACTTGTATAGTACTTCTGTACTAAACGGTGCGAACAGGGCCTTACTTGCACATAAGAAACGAAGAACTTATCACAAAACTTATTTCAAGCAAAGAACGCACCTTCCGTTGGGACGTCGCCGTTCTGGGTCAAACCCGCAGCCTCCACCCCGGCCTTGATCTCGGCCGTTGTGGGTTGGCCTTTCTTTTGGGAAAACACCTCCACGTTGGCGGTGGTGTATGCATGCCCGGGTATGTTGCATACCCAGACATGCACCTCCCCGCCTTGAGGCGCCACCTCCCCCACTTGTGACGGCGCCTCAAATTTTGCATCAAGGTGGACAACTTCATATGCTGGTTGTCCCCACTTGAGCCCAACGTGGCGGTGAGGGGCATTAGTTCCGCCATTCGACGGCGGAACCTATCCCTAGCCAGGGTCTGTTTATCCAGACCCTGGAAGGGATTTACATGCCCCTTCACCACCATATCGTCTGTGAAATCAAACACAAACACCCCACACGTTAGCATCTGAACTTCCTGCGACAGGACAACATAAAACACAAGCAGGACACTACCCAAACATTGCCCTATTTACGCAGTGTACACCCCCTGCCTACAACTGGAAGGTGGGCGAACAGGGCTGTGTTCGTGCAATGTTCTAACACCCTAGCAAGTGTTTTTCAAGCAGGATTTCGGCTGGGTTACTCACGGAAGACGTCTCTCCTGTGTTGCGCCGCCTCCTTCCCCTCCTTTTTTGCGCTTTCTGAAGATTTTTAACTGAATCCCCTGTGGACTTCACCTTGGCCATCGCAAGGGCGAAGCGGTCAAGCCCACTCCCCTTCTTGCTTTCGGCCCCCGGATCCTCCTCCTCCTCCTCCTCCTCCTCCCTCCTCGTCCGTGTCCTCGGAGCCACCGCTCTCGGAGTCGGACGCATTTAAAAGCGCATACTTGCGCTTGTATTGCCGGTACTTTTCCTTGTCCGCGAGCTTGCCCATTTTCGCGCGGGCAGATTTAAATTGGTCGTAGGACAACATGCCGCTCGGCATTTTTCAAATCACTTACGTTTCTAGGGAGGGAGGTGGTGCTTCGCAGGCAGCAGTAAATTTTAGCCTTAAAACGGTATCGCTCGCTTTAATAAACCGTTTTGACTACTTCCTGCAAGGTAAAGCACCACCTCCCTCCCTCGTATCCGTTCCACGCAGTACGCCGCCTGCGTTTCCGTGGATCGATGAGAAGGGGAAGGGAAGCGGGATTCGCGGTCACTCGAGGTCAACGCATTTCGTATTCGCATCGGACGCCCCAATTTGAAATTACTTTGGCACTTTCGATCGCCAGGCGTTGGATTCGTCGATCAGTCGGATTCGAATCGCGCCGCGCGCATGACCATGCCCCAGGGCAACGCAAGTTTCCGTCGTCTTCTAGTTTTGTTTTTTGTTCTCGCAAGTTGAAGTTCCACATAATAAAGGCCTTTTTTCCAAAGGCCTTTACAACCTTTCAACAAACCGTTTTCACCATTGTAGTCTGCGCCCAAGCCCCCTTCTTTTGAGCTCAACTTTGTTTTTTCACCAAAATGACCGATTTTTTTGGCACGCCCGCCTGCACCCTAAGGTATGGTCTAGACATGACCATGTTTGGGTCGTTTCCCCATTGGGTTTTGCATTTGGGGCATTGATTTGGGCTATGTGCGCCGCGGAAGATGTCTACCTTGTGTTCGCGTGAATGCTGTTCGAACCGGGCCATACCAGGGCAATTCTACTCAGGTACAAGGTAAACATCTTCCGCGGCGCAACACAACGTGGTTTGCCTTGTTTTACTGCCAACATTGCCCAAAAATGGCCAAGTTTGCCACGTGTTTTTAAACACAGATCAAACATGGTCCGTTTTATGTACGTCTTACCCAATGTTGGCAGTAAAACAAGGCTAACAAGGCCGTGTTTCACCATGAAACTGCTTAGGTAGGGCCATGTTTACGCCATACTTATGATGGTACAGCAGGTTACGTACGTGGGCAAAAGCGGTTTGCAGGCACAATAGGCGATGACATCCCGCGCACAGAGATTGGCGCAAGGTGGGATTCCGGAGGAGAGACGGAGGGTCAATCCCGCGAAAAGAGCCACTGTTGCATATCGCTTGGCAAATTCTCCGGGTGAGGGCGATGGGTTGACGACGCCGCCGCGTGCGGACGATGCCTTCAAGAGGCAACGTGTCCTCGAATGGGATGCCAATCCCACGAATGGGTTTATAGATTTAGTTGAGGAACTCTTTTGGGATGGAATCATTCTGACGGAAGAATACGACAATCATCCGGCACGCGCCACCTTCACTGACATTGAACGCGACGGCATGACCGGGTAGGGCCCTACCTGCCTTGCTCTCGGGACGAACCCGGGGCGGGCATTGCCCTACCTGCAATGGGAAGGGGCCAGGTATGGCCGTGTTTTGACGTGTTCGCTGTAGGTCGGACCGAAAAGCACGGAAATTCCTGCCACATGCGACCTTGTGCGCCGGAGGCCCTGGCCAAATTTTTGCTTTCCCTACCTCGCCTGTGTGATGTTAAACTTTCATTGTGGTTCGTCGACTAAGGGGTGCTGCGGCACGATTACGGTACGGGTAGGGCCCTACCTGCCTTGCTCTCGGGACGAACCCGGGGCGAGCATTGCCCTACCTGCAATGGGAAGGGGTCAGGTATGGCCATGTTTGGCCGTGTTCGCTGTAGGTCGGACCGAAAAGCACGGAAATTCCTGCTACATGCGACCTTGTGCGCCGGAGGCCCTGGCCAAATTTTTGCTTTCCCTACCTCGCCTGTGTGATGTTAAACTTTCATTGTGGTTCGTCGACTAAGGGGTGCTGCGGCACGATTACGGTACGGGTAGGGCCCTACCTGCCTTGCCCTCGGGACGAACCCGGGGCGAGCATTGCCCTACCTGCAATGGGAAGGGGGTAGGTATGGCCATGTTTGGCCGTGTTCGCTGTAGGTCGGACCCCCATGCCGAAGACATTGCAGCCACAGCTATTACTTCGCCCCCATGTACCCATACACCCAACTCCGAAGCCAACTCCGACCGCCGCGACATGGACTCAGACGACTCCATGCTGCCAGGTCAGCGGTCAAACAAGGACTCGGACGACTCCTCGTTGCCAGGCTTGCTTTCAAGCACTGCCTCCGACAACTCCTCCTTGCCAAGCCAGCGCTCAGACACGGACTCGGACGACTCATCGTTGCCAGACCTGCATTCAGGCAGTGACTCGGACGATTCCTCGTTGGCAAGCCAACTTTCGGATCCAAGGTGACATTCCGTAAGCTTGATTGCGTGCTGCATTATGCAAGGACATGTTTATACATAAACAAGGGTAAGTAGGGCCTTATCTACCATGTGTCTATACTCAAGTACTGATCAAGCATGGCCATGTGTATACATTAACAAGGGTAAATAGGGCCCTACCTATCATGTATCTATGCTCAAGTCCTGATCAGACATGTCCATTGCTGAAACGATGTGGGCATGGCCCTACTAACACATTTCTGATTCTTTTGCAACAGGCAACGCAATGTCACCATCCATTCCTTCATGCCCCATTCAGGCGAAGAGAAGAAAACGGTGTGCACGCCGCAAGAGTTTTTCGACATGGTGGCAAATGCGAAGGGCCACCGTTCGAGAATATGGGAGTGCATCGCCGATACACTCTACCTAGAGGACCATCCGGCGAACATCGAGTATGCCGGCCACCGTTGGGCATTGGAACCTCCCGTCCACCGAAATCTTGCCATGATCAAAGACGCGATTTTGAAAGTGGTGAGGGACGACGACATTTGTATGGCTCCGCCGGACGAGTTGAATTTGACCAAGTCCGAGCAACCCACTTTGGATGACCACGACTCCATCAAGAGCAAGGATGTCACGAGTTCCGACGACGCCAGCCCCGATGCCGATGCCCCCCCCTCCCCACACCCGATGATGCTCTTGGCCTCCGATGCCGACTCTCCGATCTCCGAGGCCGTGGCCCAAGACGATTCCCGTGCCGATGCCACCACCTCCGCACACCCGATGATGCTCTTGGCCTCCGATGCCGACTCTCCGATCTCCGAGGCCGTGGCCCAAGACGATTCCCGTGCCCATGACGCAGACACCGAACCCATCGTCCGCGAGGTAGCCGACGAGGCCATAATGTGTACTCCGCTAAACCCGGCGTTCCCACACCCTATAGCCAGGTATGGTTTCAAACCCGATGTAAACATGGCGCTGTTTGTATATGTTCCTTGGAATACACAAGGTAAGCATGGCCATGTTCGTACGCGGTTTCGTGCAGACGCCGCCGCGGAGGTGTGGAGAACGGTCCACGCGCAAGGGACGCGCAAAAGAAGCCATGTGGTTGCAATCGTTGCGTGGAGAACAACATCACCAAGGAAGTGTCAACGAGAACCATCTACACACACAAAAGGCTTTACGGTTGGCATGTACCTCCACAACCGGATCCGGATGCCGTGCTTCCTCTTAGGCCGCCTACCCCACATGATTCTACCGAACCTACTTTGGAGACGGATGAAGAGATGGATGAATTCGGTTCCCCCTTCCCGTCTGAGCCAGCAGGTGAGAACCTACTATTGAACATGGCCATACCTGCCTTGTATAGCTTCAGGTAATTGGTGAACATGGCCATGTGTGCCTAATACCTGCCCAAGGTGCTCGTTGCAGTCGCCTCCCCAACTCGGCAAGAACGTGACGACACCGCCTGTTTTCACGTGAGCGTGACCTCCACACGCACGAACGGGGAGCTCCTCAAAATCGAGTATGAGTGGGAGAAGATGATGTATTTCCTCAACCACATCGAAGGCATTGACTTCGACGAGTACGAAGGGTGGATGAAACCCGGCAATTTCGACGATATGTATCCGGAGGATGACGTGCACATCTCTCTTCATTGCGGCAACCAGTCATGGGATGTGGCATTTCCTATCGTGGAGTGCCTTGTGGGAGTGCGATCGCACCCAATGTTCATCCCCCATCGAGATGATGGCATGAGTGGTACCGCACACGAGGCGAATGACGAGGAGATGGATGTAATCAACGAGATACTAAAGAGCTTGGAGGAGATGGTAAAGGTGCGACCTGAAAATAACACAACAACCGTGGTGTCGCTTGCTGCTGCTGCACTTTGAGTTAATGTGGTTTCATCAGGTGAGGTTTAAGGTGAGGATATGCACTGGCTAATAAGGTACTGGGCAGACATGGTCATGTCTTGCCATTTCAAAATGTAAACAAGGCGAACATTGCCATGTTTGCACAGTTACGTGGCAATGTCCGTCCCATTTCTAAAGGTGGTGTCAGTTTCGCAGGATGCTTCTGGTAAGGAAAACGATGCCTTCATGCTCATGCTCGATCTCTTGGAATGGAACTTGGAGCATGGCCTTAGTCAAGGATCCTTTAACGACTTGTTGGAGATACTTCGTCTAAATTTGCCGAAGATGTTCCCGGAGGGCACTCTACCGAAGAACTACCAAGAGGCCATAGGACATCTATCCATGTATGGCTTGCCTTCTAAGTCGGTGGACATCTGTGTAAATGGATGTTGCAGATTCGACGGAGAGCACGCAATGTGCCGGACATGCTCGACGTGTGGCGCCGATAGATGGGCCCCGGAGATGCTCGAGAAGCCGTTGGCGAGCCGGAGAGGAAAGTCCACGTTTTATTATTGGAACCTCCCGGATCTTCTCAAAAGGAATTTTGCGCACCCGGAGCTTTGCGTGGACATGCAAGCGCACGCCCGCCATATTCCATGCGACTTGACCAAGGAGGCGATGGGAACTATGTGGGGTAAGTGAAAATTTCCAGTTCCCGATTGTGAAAGGAATGCCCTTTGAAAGCCTACTGAACATGGCCATATTTGGGCCCTATTCCTCTGGAAACCTACTGAGCATGGCTGTGTTCGGGCCCTGTCCTTCTAGAAACCTACTGAACATGGCCATACTTACCTGTTTATCGCAGACAGTCCAGCATGGAGGCAACGGCGGGAAAGGTACCCCAAGTTCTTCAGCGATCCCCGCAACGTGGTGATCTTAGGATGTGCGGATGGCGCCACGGTGTGGAAGGACCTGCGCGGAGTTTTCCCGGTGACGTTTCAATACCTCAATATGCACCCCACCATCCGCGGCAAGTTCGTGAACATGGAGGTGTTTGGGATATGTAGCGGCTCGAAGCCAAAAAGCACGCAACCTATCTACGAGCTATTTGTGGACCAGCTGCTGGAGTTATGGGATGGCGTGCCGTGCTACGACATCGTGAAAAAAGAAACCTTCAACTTGAGGTGCATGTTGTTTAAGATGTTGTTTGACATCAAAGGTTTGATGGATGGCGCTTGTCGCAAGGATGTGGGGGCGTACATGGCTTGCATTGCATGCAACCTGCAAGGTTGGCGATCTAGCATCTTCAAGGGGATGCGGTATACCTTCCGCACGGAAGCCGAGCCTGGTAAACAACCTTCTCTGGTATTCCCTTGATGTACTGCACGCAAGCGACAGATATTGGTTAAGTATGGCCATGCTGTGCTAGTTTTTTTCATAGACATGGCCATACCCACGTGTAGACATGACCGGATATGGCCATGTTCGGACGGCTTCGATGATGGGTAGGGCAATGTTCACCCTGTTGCATCGCAGGTCCCGCAGAGTTTCAAAAGAGAACGGATGCCGAGATACGGCACCACGCGGCGCAGCACCAAACGCTTAAGGAAAGCGGACACTTCACGATGAAGGATCTCGAGACGATGATAAAAGCTACCGGTATAAAATTTCCTTCGGAATTCTCACGCTTGCCGTATTGGGATGAGGCCAAGGACTACCTCATCGACTTGATGCACTTGATCAAGAATCTTGGAGAGCACGTCCTTGACGCCGTGATGGGAACTGACTTTGACAAGAAAACGCGAACGTGGGCGAAATCTCAAGGCATTAAACCCACATGGTGGGCAACTGGTATTTTCCCCTTTCCATAGGCCTGACCCGACGTGAACCCATCCAGCGAAACCTATGTAAACATGGCTGTGTCCAGCCGTTTTGGCTTATGAACATGCTTGAACATGGCCATATGTAGGCAGTTCTGTCCGGTTTGTTCAAAAGTTTAGCATCCATACGTGAATTATGGTCGGGTCCGACACTTGAGCAGATGCGAATGGCAACTACACCAAAAGGACATCCCCTTGGCAGATTGTCGACGTGCGCACCGCTACGGGAAGGTGCTTGAAGAGAGCCGAGGAATTCGCGAGAGAGGAAGTTGGCTTTCCACGGGAATGGGGAGCGGGTCAATGGAAATTGTTGAAACTGTCTTCAGACGGAAACGCAAAGAAGCTAAAAGCCCACGAATATTTGGTGATGTTCAGAAATGGACTTTTCGCGATCCTCGCGGCATGGCCAAGGGACGATGACTCACCCAATGCACTCGCACGTTTGGTGGGGCAACTTTCAACGATAGTCCGGGAAATCACGGCCCACGAGATCGATCTGAAGGTGCGGTTCTCTGGTACCTTGCTCTCATGTTCCCTGTCGCGTCACCAAGAATTTACATTTTGTGTGAAGGCTGAATGCACATGGCGATGCCCACCTAGTTTACAGAGTGAACATGGCCATACTTGACCATTATCCCTTAGGAACATGGTTAGACATGGCCATACCCGTTCATGACCTTCTAGGAACATGGTGGGACATGGCCCTACCTACCTATTGTTGATGGTGAACATGGGGATTCAGGAGCTGCCGACACTTGACAAGTACATTAGAGAGTGGCTCGTCACCATGGAGAGCTCGCGACATGGGACGAGCCCTCACTGGTGGGTCCTCAACACACATCTATTGTGTCACGTGGTAGACCAACTTCGAGACCTCGGGCCGGTTCGCGAGTATTGGATGTTCGTATTCGAGTCCTTAAATGGCAAAATCGGGAGGTGGGTGAAGAACAATGCCTTCCCGGTGCAGAGCATCATGAACGGAATGGGGCGGCAGAAGACCATTCAGTATGTACGAGGGTTACTTATGGCACTTCGCAACGAAGTTCCACGGCCACTTGTCGTCCCCGCTCTTGTACGGGACCGCGTTGTTGTGGCCGATAAAGGGAAGAAGCACACATTGACCGAAGGCGAGCGAGCGTGCATCGATGTTTGGATGCGCACCAATGTGGGGCATTACCGACGGTTGCAAGACCTGCTTGATGCATATCATGAGGACTTACGAACAAGGTAAGGCCTCATCTAATCAATGCCTGAATGAAACACTAAGTAAACATGGCCATGTTCGTGCATGATTTCCATCCACGTTTCCACAAACTAATCACTCAGGTGATTCGCAGGGTCAAGAGAGGCGGTCGTGGCTTGAAGAAAGGACTGCAAAGGAGGATGACATGCCGTCTAGCCGCCGACGAAGATCCGACTCCTTGGCTCGGACGACCATTCACTCCCGACGAAATCGAGTTGTTGCGTGGTTGCCCCACAAAGTGCCGCAGGTTTAACAAGGTACAAGTGGGTAACATGCGATTCCGCATCGCTGCTGTGGACAAGAAGTTCAAAACTGTCCAGTGTTATTTCCGCTCTTTTTCATCGAACGCGTGCGTGGAACAAGTGAAGAGGAAGAGACTGATAGGTGCGTGCCTTTCTGCTTATGATTAATGAGTAAACATGGCCATGTTCTAGCCCTACCTAGTAATGTATTGTGATAACAGGGCCATGTCCACCTAGGTTCTTTAGATACCCTGGGTAAACATGGCCATGTTCAGACGATTCCAGTAGTTTTTGCAAACTAATTCCTCAATTATACATGCGTGCCAGGCTCGCCCGTCTTGAAGACGTCTATGCCATCAAGCTTGGTGGGGTCGAGTACATATTTGTCAAGGCGGCTTGGCTGCAGAAGCCGACAAAAGCGAAGATCGCCATGTATAACCGGATGAACTCCATAGTTGGCCCGGACAGCGTCACTGGCTGTTTCTTTTGCGATGACCCCGAGAACCCTGACACCGTCTTCGATACCACAGAGCCATTCATGCTCGCAGATCAGATCGCGTCGCAAGTAGTAATTGTGAAGCATCCTTGCATGCAAACTGCGGTGGTTCTTGACCCTCGAGCAGATTTCTTCGAGCAGAATGTCCAGGATGAAAATCCTAGCGAGGACGAGCTTGCTTAGTACTTAGGCCTGCAGTACGACATGGCATTTGTGTAGTGTAAATAGATAGCATCAGTTTGTGTATATACATAAAAAAGGGTAAGTATGGCCCTACCTATCATGTATCTATATACAAGTACAGTGTAGGTATGGCCATGTCTATACATAAACAAGGGTAGGTAGGGCCCTACCTACCATGTATCTATACTCGAGTACTAGTCAGGTAAGGCCATGTTTATACATAAACAAGGGTGGGTAGGGCCCTACCTATCATGTATCTATACTCAAGTACAAGGTAAATATGGTCATGTCTATACATAAACAAGGGTAAGTAGGGCCTTAATTTAGTAAGGACTATTTTACTCATTTAGTAAGGACTAAATAAGCGTAATAGCCCCAAAAAAACAGATTCTAAAAATATTTTTTTCCAATGTTTTCAAGTACAGCCCAGGTACAGCCCAGGTACAGGGTAGGTATTGCCCCCTACTTACCCCTTACCTACCCAATGCCCATACTGACCTAACTTTGAGGTGCTGTAACAGGAAGCGTAAAATGTTTTTTCAGTTAAATCTTTGGAGACTGTCCATAGTAAGGACTAAATAAGCGTAATAGCCCAAAAAAAACAGATTCCAAAAATATTTTTTTCCAATGTTTTCAAGTACAGCCCAGGTACAGCCCAGGTACCCAGGTACAGGGTAGGTATTGCCCCCTACTTACCCCTTACCTACCCAATGCCCATACTGACCTAACTTTGAGGTGCTGTAACAGGAAGTGTAAAATGTTTTTTCCGTTAAATCTTTGGAGACTGTCCATAGTAAGGACTAAATAAGCGTAATAGCCCAAAAAAAACAGATTCCAAAAATATTTTTTTCCAATGTTTTCAAGTACAGCCCAGGTACAGCCCCAAGTACAGGGCAGGTACCGAGTAGCACAGCTTTGAGGCCTCAAAAAGTGAGGTTACCAAAGCCATTCCACCCAAAACTTCGCTCCATATGTCTTACATCGACCCAAACCATCGATATCAACAATAAAAAACAAACTATCGGAAACTTCATTTCACCCGATTTTGGCTGGTTTTGCCATTTTACTGCCGACATTGCCCAAGTAGGGCCCTACTTGGCTCGAAACACAAGGTAAACACAAGGTAGACACAAGGTTCTAAATTTGTAGGGGCAGGGGGATGTTTCTGTGGCTTCCAACAACACCACGAGTTCTTCGAAGCTGCCAAGCAGTTTTGCCACGGGAACACCGAAAAGATGTTCTGGGTGAAACCTTTGAGCAGATCGAACATGATGACCTTGGAATCCGGCGTTGCGCCACGGAACTACGCCAACCGTATGGAGTGCTTTGTCTTGTGTTACTACGTCAAGGAAGCAACACCTACAGGTCCGTAGATGTTAAGTTACGTACAATTCTGTGATTGCCTTTTGGCGTCTAAGCATGGGCAATCTGACTAAGCAGCGCTGATTGCTCTCGCAGACGAAACCCACCCAGCCGTTCATAAAAGGCTTCCCTAGATGAAGAACTTGATTAGAGTTCTCGGTGAGGAGGAGAATGCGGATAGTGATGTCGTCGATAAGCAGTTCGTGGCTTCTTGCCGAACCAAGACCTGGGAATATGCCCCTGTACACTCGTCGAAATTCGCCAATAACTCCGAGGGAAAAAGAATTAACAAACACCAGAAGCCGCTGAAGCTCATCCACGACCTCATCAATATCCATATGCGAGGTCCTGAGTTAGAGGGGGAAGCGAGGGGGAAATCTGCGTACGAGGGGGTGTTACCTCTTCATCACGAACATCACTTCATCTTGGATGCGTGCTGCGGTTCGGGGACCACTTCGGTAGCCGCCAACATGTTGGGATTGGGTTCCGTCGCTTTCGATAGGTAAGCATTCATGTCTACATCTATGTTTTGAAAAATACTTTGTATATCGGTTTTAACAAGTGCTGGTGTCTTGGATGCAGGGAGCAAGGTATGGTCGACTCAGCGTTAGAGCGCATTAGGTTTCCTGATGGATTTCATTCTTTGGCCGACGAAGTGTTGAGCAAGCAGGAATGCGACGAGGTGAAAAGGCAGAGAGGGGCACATCGTAAAGAGCAAGAGAAAGTCGAGAAGGAGCGGGAGAAGAAGACGGCGGTCGAAATGAGGGAAACGGAAAAGGCCGCCAAGCAGCAGGAGGCCGAGGCCGCCAAGGCCGCCAAGCAGCAGGAGGTCGAGGCCGCCAAGGCCGCCAAGAAACAGCAGGCCGAGGCTGCCGAGGCCGACAAGGCCGCCAAGCAGCAGCAGGCCGAGGCCGCCGAGAAGGCCGCCAAGAAACAGCAGGCCGAGGCCGCCGAGGCCGTCAAGGCCGCCAAGCAGCAGCAGGCCGAGGCCGTCAAGGCCGCCAAGCAGCAGGAGGCCGAGGCCGTGAAGGCCGCCAAGAAACAGAAGGTAGATGCCGACAAGGCCAAGAAACAGGAGGCCGACGCCGCCAAGGCCGCCAAGAAACAGGAGACCGAGGCCGCCAAGGCCGCCAGAGCCGCCGCGGCGGGGCCTATGCCCAGCATACCTAAGCGGAAAGTGGCACAAGGCGGAAAGCCGGGATCCGATCAGAACAAGCGAAACGTAGACAGTAAAGCTCGATAGGCAATGATGATTTCCCTGCTAGGACATGGTGATCTTGGAATGGCAGATTCGATGTGGCGATGATACTTGCTCCCCATTCGTTTCCATGCTCCATGTGCCCAATGTTCCGTTGGTAAATATCAGTGTGTTGCTCCGTTACGATGACCTGTCAAACGCTGGGGTGTGGGCCATCGACAGCCTATCAAACGCGCCGGCAACCGATTTGAATCGTTACCCCGATGTGCACATGACATGCCGGCTTGCTGCACGCGTGATACGCATTGTTGATAAATATTTGCGCTCTGGTCGCTCCTATTTCAACCCGGTTCCCCGTGAAGAAAGTCCATTTGCCAAAGTAAGCCAATGCATGACCTTTACGAGAAGAACACTTCAACAAGATGAACTCGACAGTACAACGGATGGGCTCGGGGGATGGATCATAGCTAACGATTTATGATCGGGGACACCCCAAGGAGAAACATGGTATTTTCAACTGTTGGATGCGCATTTGCAAGCTCACATTAGATACTTACACTAATGCATTATTCTGCTAGCTTAATACACCAACACTTACCCTTATTTATGTGCTCCTAGACATCCTAGACAAATATTTGGTGTATTTTGAATAAATTTGTATGATGATATAGATTTGTGTATCATATGCTAGTACCCATCTCAGTTGCAACTTGTTTTCTGGGAATTTAAGCATCCGAATATGCACATCCATAAACGTGTACCGTGCATGCTGACCTAAATCGCACATGGATGTGCCCATATTTGCATACGAGAATCGGCGACTAAGTGATCCCGCATGTGCGAGATATACGAATTTGACTGGACCAAAAGTATACTACTCTTGCACGACCCGCGGTCCACTCACGACCAGATACAAAAGCTCTTGCCCGACCCTCGAAGATTCATTTCCCCTTGTTTCTTCTAACATACGCACCTTCAACCATACCTTCAAACATCTGCTACTTACCTTGAAAGCATTGCCATCTGCAGGTATTATAGCTCCACATTTATCCTCACAATATATATATTTTCGACTTTTGCTATGGGTTTCGCACGACTTTCGCTTCAACTGCTAATCACCTTGCAAGCATTGTTATCTACAGGTATAAAATCCTGCAACATCGTGGCCACGTTATGCCTTCAATTCTACGATTCGGAGTTTATGGGACACGCGATCGTGATGAAGACACTGCAGACGCTATCAATACACATGGAATGGTCCACCTGCGATGTCCTCAATGCAATGTAGACCGCTGGATGATATGTAAGTTCTTTAACACCTACGAGGACAGACATACGGGACACCGACAGGACTTACCGATCGTTTGGTGGCGCTACACCCGGAGAATTCGGAAATACATGTTTTTTGACCTTCAAGAACCGGAACTTTATCCCGACCAGAGCCCAATAGGGAACGAATGGGTTACCCCAAGGACACTAGAAAGAGAAGGCCGAGGCCGACAAGGCCGCCAAGGCCGCCAGAGCCGCCGCGGCGGGGCCTATACCTAAGCGGCAAGCGGCACAAGGCGGAAAGTCGGAATCCGATCCTCAGGCCAAGAGACGTAAACGGTAAAGCTCGCTAGGCAATGATGATTTCCCTGGTAGGACATGGTGCCAGCACCTAGGTCAATATTTGTTGATAGTCTTAATAACCTATTGTCTCAGTGCAGAAGTACGCTGATGAAACACGTATGGTATATCTTGATATGACAATTGTAAATAAAGTATATTCTCCAAAGGTATGGGCGACATATGTTGTTGTGGAACCGATGTCCTTTATGGGGCGGGTGACATGCCTCCGCTTTCATTGTGATTGCCTGATTATATTGGTTAAATGAAGTTGAGCGGTACCACGACGACCATTGAGGTATGAAACCTATTCCCCTCTCTTCCAAAATCATTTCCCCGCTCGACACTTCATCGACGCACCTTTATTCCCATCCATCTCAGTTCAATCAATTCCAATGACAATACTTGCTACTTTGCGGAAGGAAAATCCAGATAAAAACGTTTGGTTACTATGGTTCCCTGAAGAGTCCTCGCCCTCAGAACTAGCGCTCAAGAAATCGATGGAAGAGGACCATAATGCGTGTCGCCACGAGGTGAGCACACCGAGGTGCTCACCCGCGCCCTCCCCTTAGGGCCGCCGAGAGAGTAGCGTCCGGGAGCGGACCGCTTTTCTTTTTGGGGGGAGAGAGCGCGCCGCGAGTGGCAGATGGCAGCCACCGCGAGCGCGCCGGGCGCACCGCCATGAGGCAGCAGCTCTCGCTGTGCTGTCTCGGGCTGCGTGACGCGCCGCTGCCCCGCCAGGCACACCAGACGCATGGTGCCTGGGGGTAGCGCGCAGCGTGTGCACCGCGTCCAGGCGCATCGGGCCCCCTTGCAGAGGTTGATGCGCGTGCCTGGGAGCAGCACACCGCGCACGCATGCCCCGCCGCCGAGCGCGGAGCGCGGCACCCACACTCGGGGTGCTGATGAGGCCGGCGAGCCCCAAGCTCCGGGCGAGTGCACCTGTCTCGACGGGACGCATCGCCACGCGCCTGCAAGGAGGCCCACCCTTGCATGCGTGTCGCCACGAGGTGAGCACACCGAGGTGCTCACCCGCGCCCTCCCCTTAGGGCCACCGAGAGTGAGGCGTCCGGGAGCGGACCGCTTTTCTTTTGGGGGAGAGAGAGCGCGCCGCGAGTGGCAGATGGCAGCCACCGCGAGCGCGCCAGGCGCACCGCCATGAGGCAGCAGCTCTCGCTGTGCTGTCTCGGGCTGCGTGACGCGCCGTTGCCCCGCCAGGCACACCTGACGCATGGTGCCTGGGAGTAGCGCGCAGCGTGTGCACCGCGTCCAGGCGCATCGGGCATCCTTGCAGAGGTTGATGCGCGTGCCTGGGAGCAGCACACCGCGCACGCATGCCCCGCCGCCGAGCGCGGAGCGCGGCACCCACACTCGGGGTGCTGATGAGGCCGGCGAGCCCCAAGCTCCGGGCGAGTGAAAGAAAAAAAGAAAAAAAAAATGTGACTCTTCCTACTGGAAGCGTGATATTTGAAGGTGCACAGCTGTTACGCCTGCCCCTAGTCACATGCACTGTCAAGGCGGCTTTTTACTGTTTTTTAGTGCCTTCTCCTTCTCCGATTTGCTGTGTGAAATCAACATCTTGGCAGCCCACTCCACCGCGATGTTACTGATTTTCTTGAGGAGGGCCTCCGCTTCTTTCTTATTAAAACCGAGGTGCTGCGTGAGAGCCCTTGCGTTGTGTTCGTACACTGACCCCGTGGTTCCGAAGACCATCGGGTGAAAGAACACTTTGTATCCTTTGGATCTTAGTAGCTCCATAAGTGGCTCGTATTTGTTGAGCTTGTCGTGGAGGGACACATACCAACGCGTGTCCCATGTGAAGGCCACCTCTATGAGGTGGATTTCCCCCACGTCCTCTCTCCGGGTGTTCTCCGGCCTGCCTGGGGGGGCATCCCTGACGCCCTCGGCACCCTTGATCATGACGATATCCACAAAGTGTGGTATGTCATCTGGGGGATCTGTAGCCCCCGGGTGGTCTTTCCCGTCCCTGCGACACTGGCCCCTCTTGAGTATGAAGTCCGGTATCGGGCGCGTGCATTTGTTAGTTCCGTCGAGGCCAGCGTGGTGTGTGATCCAGATCGGGCTGGCGCCCGTCCGGCCTTTTCTGATCGCCTCGTAAAGGGTCCTTGCAACTTCGTTATGCCTGGCTGTGGCCATGTTCGTGCTGGTCTTGTCCTTGCATCCCGCCAGCCTGTGTGCCGGGGTATCCCTCTTCCCGCAAAGGGCGCAGTCCGGGTTCGGGTATTTGCCCGGCCATATGAGGTGTTTTCTGGCGGCCGTCATGAGGACCCCAAACCGGCATCTCAGGATCAGGGACCTGAGTGTCGGTGGGGTTACTTTCCAGAAGTTATTGGATATTCCTGGTATGGACTTGTCTTGGAGGATTTCCTGCGGGGGCCCCTCGAGTCTTCTTCCCATGTGTGCCTCGACCGCCGCAGTGTCGGCTTGGCTTTTGGCGGCCCTGTCTCCGTTATCCCGGTGCATGGCCTCTCGGTCCCTGTTCCTCTTCTTCCTTCTTGCTGGGGCTGTTTCCTGGTAGGCATTTATCGCTTGTTGCGGGACATCCGTCAGGTTTTGGAGCTTCGATTCTCCTAGATCCATCCCCATCATCAGGCGGCACAGTCCGTCTATTGGATCCGCGCCCTCTGCCTCCTCTATCGCCTGCATCATCTCCCTATCCGGCGAGTTCATGGTCTCCTCTTCCCCCGTGACTTCCTGTCGGGCGGCCTCTAGCATTAGCCCGGGGTGTGTTTCCTGGATCGAGGGAGAATCGGGTTGCTGGAAAGGGGTAACGTCCCCATTCCTGTCGTTTGCTCGATCCAGAGGCGGCCCTCGTGCCTCATCGAATTCCCAGAGTAGGTCCCATTCATCCTGAGTGGCCTCCTGTGCTCCTGTGCGCTGGTGTACTTGTTCCCGGTCTCCCGGCTCCCGTCTCTTCTGCGGGTCACCCCGGCTCCAGGGTGTGTGCTGCAAACCCTCCAGGAGCGTCAGCTCCTGGAGAGTCTCCTCTGGTGTTTCAGTTTCCGCGTCCTGTTGGTCCCGGTCGAGGTCCTGTGCCGGCCCGGGGGCGCCTGCCGCGGGGTTCGTCGTTCCAGAGCCTTCGACCAAGGGAGCCTCCTCCCTACTTCCTCTGCCGGATACCCCCCAATCCTCCCACGGGTTGCTCGGGGGTTGTAGCCATTTCCTCACCGACTTGTGTTGTGTCGCTTTCAGGGCTATCCTTTCTGCCACGTACTTTTCCACCGCCCCTTCCCCTTGTAGGGGCCTCATTGATTCTCCGTCCCGGGCGTTGGCACTGAGCGTGTACATGGTCCTGTTGTCCCATGGTTCAATTTGGGTGGTTCCCTCCACATATTCAGCTGCCTGTTTGGCCGCTTCATCCGCCTTGTCATTGCCCTTCACTCCCGTGTGGCTTTTGACTTTCCTGAGTACGACTCCTGTCCCCTTGCTGTTATGCTGCTCAACTAGGGAGAGTATGTCCTCGAGCAGGTCCCTGTGTCTGTGGCATTCCATCGTGTGGGGCCTGGACAACATGTTGAGAACTTGGTACATACTGCAAAGGCTGTCTGTGCAGATTGCTACCTCGCTTGGTGTGGTGTGTTCCCTGGCTCTGAGAGCCGCGTGGATCGCCAGGAGCTCCGCCCTGTTGATGGTGAGGTGTCCACCCGTCGACCACGTGCCTCTCCAGGTTCTGGGGCTTTCGTCCCCTCTGGGGTCCCAGTAGGCCGCCCCCACTCTGTGCGGCCCCCCTTCTTCCTCTGGGTCTAGACGCGACCCATCTGTGTAGAGGAACGTGGTCGCGTCCCAGGCTTTATTGATTTTCTCTAGAGTGTTTGAGAGCCTGGTTTTCTGCTTAATGGGGCACGTGGGAAACCGCTCCCGCACCTCTGTGTGTCCTCTGCCCCTGTCCTGTCTGCTGAAGAGCATGGGAGTGTGTTCCATGGCCTTCATCCATCTGGCTTTCGAGTCCTCTTTGATCCTGTCCATGGGCCATGCAGTGTTCGCCGCATGGTACTCAGCGATCGTGACATCAGTGAGTCCTCTGTCGCGCCATGTTTGCCTCATGGCCCTCGCTGCCTCCGGGGTGCGATCTTCCTTGGGAACTTCCCTCCCTTCATTCCCCCACCCCTGCCTGCGCGACATGCTCGATATTTCCCATTTTCTCATCGGGTGGGGGTCGAAGATCATGTCGTGCTGACTAGCGCTCTCCATCGCATTTTTAACCGCTGCCATGTCGGACTCTGCCTTCGAGGTGTGGACCCTCGAGTTGGCCGGCCTGGGGTTGCGAAGTGTGTGATATTTACGGACAGTGCAGTATGTGCTGTTTTGCAGGGCTTTCCCAACGACTTCCGCTGCCCTTTCCGGGTTCGGGCAGAATTTTTGCCATCCCTCCGTGTTGGCGACAACTAGGATTCTCACCCCCCAGTTGCTGTAATCCTTCTTCGTGACACCTGATACAGTGGTGCCCCCCCAGTGGTCTGGGGGGAGGAACGTAAAGCTTTTTCTTGGGATAACCCCAAATTCATGTATCCTGGTATCACCATATCTCCTGCAGTATGCCTTGGCCGGCGTTCTGGTCCAGGCTGGGTAGATTCCTACCCCTAGTACCGGGGTTTTCGCCATGGTGGACATTAGAGCCTCCTGAAGCGCTTTGTCCAGGTCTGCCACTGTGTACTCCGGGTTGAACTCGAAGGCGCCTAGCTCACCCCAGTGGGTGTCCCATGCAGACCCTTTGGATCCAAAGATCTTGTCTCTGTCGAACTTGGAGCAATATGTCGCCGTGTGACTGTGTACATTGAGCGGCGAAGCGAACACCTCCGCCTGGATCCCGAAGGCCTCCTGGAGCGCCTGCATGATTTCCGGGGGTAGTGTCCAGTGATTCTGCAGCGCAGTTTTCTTGACTTCCTCCTCCTCCTCGCAGGAGTATCTTTTGAGCAGAAGGACTACTTCCGTGGCGAATTCGTGGACCGTGCCCAGCTGAGGCTCCCGCTCCTCGAAGGACCTCCGTCTCTCCTCCCCCTTCCTTGTGTGGGTTTGATCTGCGCTGTGCGTGCCCGCCGCGGCTACATATCTGTCGTAGAGCCTGTCTAGTACTTCCACCTGGAGGGCACCTACCATCTTACCCCGCTCATCGTGTGCGAGCACGTGGTGACTGTCTGCCTCCCTCGTGAGCGTACACCTGCCTGTGGTTGTCGCGTCCCAGTCTGGGTTAAAAGGTTCGGTGTCTACGTGGAGTTTGGTGACTCCCGGCCAGTAGTGGGCATGTCTCGTGGGAGTCCCTGATAGTGGTTCCGGTGTTGTGGGGCTTCGAGCGTGCTGATATTCTCGTTCCTGGTTGTGGAACATATTGATCTTCCGCTCGGCCTGGCTCGGGTTCATCCCTTCAATTCCTCCTGCCATCAGGGTGTCCTCCTCGACCCATGCCTCCTCTTGCAGGCGGGTCGGCCCGAGCATCACGACTTGACAGGTTACAAGGGCAAGGCAGTGCACAACACGTTCTCAATCCCGTTCAAGGACGAGTCCAAGGCTGTTTACCAAAAGCCGAGGAAGTACAGCCCAGGCGAGCAGGAGATCATTGACATCCACTGCAAGGAGTTGCTGGAGTATGGCTTCATCGAGCCTGCAGCCAAGCATTGCAAGCATGCAAGCAACGTCGTTGTGGCTGGCAAGAAGGATCACGCGACTGGCTTGTGGACCCAGACACGCTTCTGCGTAGATCTCAGGGGTATCAACCGACACTCTGTCAAGGACAACACCCTGCCACATCGACCAGAGGAGCTTTATCAGAAGGTGGCGAAGGCAAGGTCTTAGACGACGCTGGATGCCACCAAGGCCTTCCACCAGATTCATATGGCCACGGAAGAGGACAGGAGTAAGACGGCGTTTTGGTGGAAGAATCAGTTGTACCAGTACACCTCGATGCCTTTCGGGGCCGCTGGAGCAACGGCTGCCTTTGTAAGGATCATGGACTACGAGCTGCGTCACCTGCAACATTGCACGGTGGCGTATGTCGACGATGTGGTGGTCTACACTGACTCCACGCCTGAGCAGCATCTGAAGGACGTCGAGGAGGTACTACGCACGTTGGGAGACGCTGTCATAAGACTGCATGCAGGCAAGAGCACCTTTGGGGCAGCCACTGTGGACTTTCTGGGCTATCGCATTGGGCACAATTCTATTGGTGCGCAGGAGGCAAAGTGCAAGGCCATCCAGGACCTCCCGAGGCCCCAGGACAAGACTGGGCTTCACTCTATTCTGGGCATGATGAACTACTACAAGGGCCTTGTGGGTGAGCCAGGAGGACCAAACTATTCTGAGATGGCACGCCCCCTCAACGACCTGCTCAAGAAAGAGATCACAGATATCAAGGGAGCTTGGGGGAAGGAGCAGGACCAGGCGCTCCAGGACCTTAAGGACTCGCTCTGTGTTGGGAGATGTCTGAGGCCAATCGATTATGACAGGCCCCTCATATTGTACACTGACTGGAGTACATATGGCATCGGCGCAGTGCTGGGCCAGAAGGACGACGATAGAAAATAGTATATTTGCATGGCGATCAGTCGTTCTTTGAGCAAAACGGAGAGACAGTACGCCAGCTTCAAAGGTGAGATGCTCGCAGTGGTGTGGGCAGTGCGCACTCTAAGGCAGTACCTGCATGGCGTCCATTTCACGCTGGTGACCGATCACTCGCCACTCACTACTTTGATGGAAAAGTCTGACCTTCAGGGCCAGCATCTACGATGGGCGATCAGCCTACAGGAGTTCGACTTCACGGTGCAGTATCGCCCGGGAGCTAAGAACAGCAATGCCGATGTGCCATCTCGTTACCCGTTACCGTCCACGGCGGACGAGACTGGGGCAAGGCACGAGCGAGAAAAGGCATCTGCGCTTCACGCAGGCGTGGGGGAAGTTTACACGAAGGATTTCTGCGACAGCTTGTGCTTCATGCTGGCTGGTGACCCTCCCGCAGGGGAAGAGGTGACGCCAGAGGTGCAGGTCGTTAACTACTGCAAGATGGCCGCCACAGAGCAGCTGGGCACGAGCCCGGTACATCGCTTATTCGATTTGCACCATCAAGATGAGTTGGAGTGTAATCACGCGGCCCTGTTCGACACGGACCAACCAGAGCTGGTGGTCGACTCTGGGAGGCTAGCGAGAGCAGCGAGGAAGGCGCTGAGCTTGGTGCGACCCACACGAGGCACGCATGGCGAAGGCAGTCCTGCTGTGTACAGCAACAAATACTTTGAAGATGAACGCATCTTGAAGCCTGAGAAGGTGAATACCAGGATGTTGGACAAACGGCTCTTCTCACAAGCTCGTGAAGAAGGTGTGGTATGTTATGAGCCGTGTGGAGGCCTCTGTGCTGGCCTGGAGATGTTGCTCCGCAATGGAGTAAAGATGAAGCGATACTTGTATCAAGACATATCGACAAGCAGTCAGGCAGTGGCCAGAGCCAGGTGCACAGCATTATTGAGGCGGTATCCTGACCTTATGTCGCCCGATGCGGTGGAGTTTGGGGCCCTACCTCACGATCTACACGACACCACGAGCGCTGATTTCATTCGAGCAGGAGCTCTTCGAGGGCAGCAGTGGGTCATGGTGTGTGGGTTTCCCTGCCAGGATCTCTCTCCAGCTGGTACGCTCACCGGCTTGGATGGCAGACACAGCAAATTATTTTATGAAGTGGTTCGGCTTTTGTCCACGCTGCAGCAGCTACAGAAGCAACGACCTCCAGGCTACGTCCTGGAGAACGTTTCTCCGCTGGCACACAGGCCTGGAACCAAGATCAGGGACGAGGTGTT
Source organism: Cymbomonas tetramitiformis (assembly GCA_001247695.2). NCBI lineage: Eukaryota > Viridiplantae > Chlorophyta > Pyramimonadophyceae > Pyramimonadales > Pyramimonadaceae > Cymbomonas > Cymbomonas tetramitiformis. The sequence goes on along the minus strand of LGRX02014534.1, from coordinate 2,591 downwards.
CCCTTACATCGCCAGCGTGATTGGCCGACCAGTGTCCTTTGACGCAGCACAGGTAGGCGCTTACGTACGCTCACCGACTGAGGGCATATTGGAGTAACCTGTTCCAGAACTACCAATTTCGCTCTGTGATGGGCAAGGTGGCGAGACCAGAAGGACGGGTCGTAGCATCGATCCTATGCAAGGGCTGGCAGCCCAGGCCTGTGGTGAGGACAGACCGCGCACCCCACTATGTGGTAAACGTGGTGGGGGAACCATTGAAGGCCCTTCCCACCATCATGGCGACGCAAGAATCCAGAGCATTTCGATCAGCGAGAATGGGCTCCGTCGTGCGCAGCTCTGGTGCGGACGCTGAGGAGGAATCCCGAGAGGTGAACCTCGACGAGAAATCGCGAGCCATGGGCTACAGTGCGTACGAGTTACGCATGGCGGATGGCCTGAACGATGTAGAACTGGCAAGCATTTTGGGCTTGGCCATGGACCGCAGGGCTATGGAGCTATTGATGGCGGTCGCAGAAGCAAGCAGGAAGGGGCTTCCCCACAGCGAGGAGTCCCTGGTGGCGGAGAATTCCCTAGGACAGCCTAAGTATCGCTGTAGATAACAACTGGGCAGACCATGCGAGGTCGGACCTTCAGCAGAGACAAGCTTTGCTGGCAGAGTGGGTTGGAAATTCAAACGCATACACTCAGCAGGTGGCGAAGACTATGAGCCACCGTGACTGGGAGGAGGAGTTGCAGGCGATGTGCTCGCAAGGGCAGAAGGGTGCACAAGGCATCGGTGCCAAGCGACAGAGCTCAGGTACCAAGAAGAAGAAGGAGTGGCAGCTCTACGCCATTGACCAATACCGTCTAAGGCACACGAGTCACTTCGTGAAGGAGGGCGGGGCCCAACCAGCATGCGCTGAGGTGCCTGCTTGGAGTCCACCTGGTGAGGATAAGGAGATGAGGCTTCCAAGACTCACATGTACCACCAGATTTACGAGCTTGGTGGCCAGTGTTGCTGAACAACAGGCCGACCGCGATAAGCATCGAGATGTGCATGATGATGTGTGGTGTCTCAGGTGGCTGAAGTCTGGCGGTGGCAGCGTGGAATTACCGGAGGACGAAGTTCGCCGAGTAAAGAGGCGCGCAGCGCGGCACCGGTGGGACGAGGCCACGGACGAGATCTACATGATCACGTTGTCGGGCAAGGAGGTGAGGATTCCAAAGCCCGCTGACCGTTTGGCATTGGTCAAGGAGTACCACTCCAGGACTGGCCATTGGGGTATAAGACGTACCCAACATCTTCTATGGCAGCGACATTGGTGGGCTGACCTAAAGAAGGACGTGGAGGCGGTGGTCACTCAGTGTGAGACCTGCCAGCGAGTGAAGACTCACTATGCGAGGGAAGAGGCAGTCTTGTCCCCTTTGGAGATCGTATCGTTCATGTATCGCTGGTCACTGGACTTGGCGTGGCCTTCAAGAAGGGTGGCGAGGTCGGGTAACAGCAGGGTGCTCATCATGACCGAGCACTACACCAGATTTATAGTCTGCGTACCCATCCCCAACAAAGAAGCAAGCACCATTGCGGCAGCGTTTCGCAGTCATGTGCTGGCTGTCTTTGGGGCGCCAGCTGAATGCCTGGTGGATGGAGGCAAGGAGTTCGAGGGCGAGTTTGAACAGCTATGCAGGGATTGCCTTATAGACAGAAGGGTCACTTCTCCAGACTCACCGGAGGGCAATGGGCTCACTGAGCGAGTGGTACGCACGATGAAGTTCTGCTTCAAAAAACTCGCCTTGGAAAAGGGTCTCGACTACGAGTGGGACGAACAACTCTGGCCGTTGGTGCTGAGCTACAACGCAGCACGCCAGGAGTCCACAGGAGTGGCACCGTTCACCCTACTGTTTGCCCAAGAGGCAGTGGTACCGCCAGATCTGAAACAGGCGCCTAGCATGGACTTCAGTCCGGAGGTCAGTGACGACAAGGACACCCGAGTCAAGGACCTTCTGCAGAGAGCACAGGTGGTGAGGCGGCGGCTGATGGTGCATGCTGGCTGCAGTCTGGAGATTGCACAGCACCGTGACACCTTACACTATGAGGGAAGAAGGGGTGGTGGTTACGAGCCCAAGCCACACCAGTTCAAGGTGGGAGACTTTGTATACATCAGACAGAAGCCCCGCAGTGGCATGGAGGTTGGCACCAAGTCCGCCATCCTCAAATTGGTCAAGATACAACGAGATGATGTGGTGGTGCTCGAAGACGCCACCAAGATGAAAGAGAAGAGCACTGTGCAGAGTATTGCACCGTGTCACCTGCAGGTGAAGGATCAGTACGACTGCAGTGCAGCCGTGCCCAGCAGACATCTCGCGTGTGAGGTGTGCAGGAAGGCTGATGGAGAAGCTGAAATGTTGTTGTGCGACACGTGCAACAAGGGGTACCATTTGTGGTGTCTTACCCCAGCGTTGTCCGAGGTGCCAGAAGGCGAGTGGCTGTGTCCTAGGTGCTCAGGCACGAAGATGCAGGCTGCCAACGCCGAGGTGCAGACCCAGGAGACTAAGGTCTCTTGCGTCTTGGAGGACAGATTGGGGATGAAGGAGCAGCAGTTGAACGAGAA
>LGRX02014532.1:0-16502 GCA_001247695.2 Cymbomonas tetramitiformis | reverse complement strand
GATCCCCCGGTCCGCGCTTCGGATCCCCCGGTCCGCGCTTCGGATCCCACGGTCCGCGCTTCGGATCCCACGGTCCGCGCTTCGGATCCCACGGTCCGCGCTTCGGATCCCACGGTCCGCGCTTCGGATCCCACGGTCCGCGCTTCGAGACAGGCTGTCGGCCCATTCAGGAAGAAGGGTGGGACTCTAGACCCTCGTGCTGGTGCAAATGGTGCAAAACGCGTGGATCATGCAATGCCGATGATGCATTGCCATATTCTCTGACGATTGAGATTGTGTGCCAGTCTGCACAAGTTTTCATGGCAATGAGGGGGATTGAGATTGAGATTGTGTGCCAGTCTGCACAAGTTTTCATGGCAATGAGGGAGATTGAGATTGAGATTGTGTGCCAGTCTGCACAAGTTTTCATGGCAATGAGGGGGAAGAAAGCTTGGTTTGGTGTTGTTATGTAAGAACGCCAAGCATCTGTATCTGGACGGCGTGTATCACTCCATGAGCCAAGTTGGCACGTACGACACACCTGCAACAGGTATCGGCCCAATTGACGTTCATGATCCCGCAAGGTTGTGCCTGTAGAGTGGATATGCTGTTATCGTGATTTCTTGTCTTGCCATACTTTAGGATGGGAGTGTTTTAGACTGGAGCAAGAAACCTGAATCTAGCCATTTGAATGAGGGATCATTTGAGATCATGTCGGAGAACGGAGCGAGTTGCGGAAGTAAATGCTGAAAACTTCACTCTTTGGGATCGTTGACTTTGGTGGCCCAGGTGTGTGGTACGGCTCTGATACCGTTGTGGACATGTGGCTATCCGAATTACAATAGTAGATCGCAAGTATACAATTTTAGCTTGGAAACGTAAACCATATATGTCAGCAATGAGAACCTTGAAAATTGTATGATCAATTGGTGGAGGAGTTGGCATACAGGATAACAACCCCATCCGCCAATCATGCAACATTTTAACATAATATTTTATATTGATGTAGTGGCTGACCTGGCTGTTCGACAGAATATCGGCATAAACTTGTATATAGTGAGAACTGTATCCCGCAGTGAGCTACAGCCTTCCAAAAATACAGTCGTTCGGAAAGTGGCGATTCCATACGGCGCTTTAAGCCCACAAGTAATGGGGCGGAACTGCTATCGAATACTTCCAGTCGATCCGAAACCTCGATCAATAAAAAGAATTCCTGGATATGAGGATCATCGTTCACGGAAAAGTGATCGACCACATCTCAGCCGACCATTGTATTCCGTACAATTTGCAGTTTACCCTTTTGCCACGTGTCAACAGTGTTTTTGGCGCCGGGTTCAGTGCCCCCTAGTTGGACCGGTCAAAAGCTAGCAATTCGGGTGGGCGAATTGGCTAGAACGAATTCACAACTGATTTGTGAGAGGCCCTTTATCTATATCTTAAGCTCCAAGAAAGCTTAAACACATATTAGTTGCGACTGCGGGACGCGGACTTACGCTATATTCCCAGCGGCGAGCTTGCTCTGCCGACGGTATTCAACTATCATATATGGTTCCTTATTTCCCGATAGAACACATAGAGCCGCCCCCGTCCCGATCATGGGTCACGGACCGCCATCGGAACTATCGGCACCTAAATGAGTTTATCGACCACAGCATTTTATGAAAATACAATAAATCAAAGTTAGTAAGTTGACATAAGGTGTCTCTAAACACCCAAGTTATGACGCACAATAGCATCCCGCGGTCCGCTTGGCCGCAAGCGAATCACGGGAAAGGTGACAGCTAAGTTACGGTTTATGAAGCCACGCTTGGCCTTGAGACATCGCAATGCACTTGTAAAACATATACGTTGTATGTGGAAGAAAATTGAAAGAAAATAGTGCGCAGGTTATCTAACTTGTGCACGGTGAACACACTGTCGGGCAGCGCTCAACACTCTAAACCTGCTCGGAAGTGTAAAGCCAGTGGGGAAGCGCGAATTATAATCGCTATACGCGAATTCTACGAATTCGTCTGGAGTCTGCGATTGTAATCGAACGATTTACTGTCGAGCGATCGCAGGGAAATGATGCTCGGAGTTTTCAGAGCAAATGCATCCTATTTCATTAAATGACTAAAGCATGATATGCCACGGCGATTGACGAAGTATGCACAGAGGGGCGGGTCTGTCATGTCAGCCGAATATGAGCAAGTCACAACCTTGACGTCTTGCTGGCTATACGGGCATTTGGATCACCTCAGAGTGCTGGGGGTATTGGAGTCAAGCAAGCAACCGGGCACAGGGCCGTCTTGGAGCTTTTCATCCCACACGGTTTATATTGGCCATCACCGACATGGGTTCACAGCAGAGTCGTCTGGCATTGTATCTACTGCATGTTGCGATCTGCCGTGACGTGACAATCAGCTGTTCCACTTATATTATGATCCTAATCATCCTCCCGTGAATTAAAAGGATTTCAGTCTATAAGGTGACGTGTCGAAAGTCAGGCGTGCCGACTACTTTTTGGCAGCTCAGTTCAGATAATGCGAAAAGGATGCGAAGTAGAGGCTATCAGTGTAAGCTCATAGGGATTGTGCATATGAGTCAACGCACTGAGATATTCCTCCACCATGTGCACCTCCCAGTCAACCAAGGGAAAATGACGATCTGATGATCACAGTCCTCATTGCAAATACCGACCACCAACTTGAGCAATCATTCCACTTCACTGACGCTTTAATCCGCATATCCCCTGCAAATTAATTATGTGCCTATTCTAATTGATTCACGTGTCCCCAGATCCACCAGACCAGATTGTATCGGAATCCCTTAGCTATAGGTTGCACTCTATGCACAGTCGAAAATGATGGAAAGATCACCCCACTGCCAGCTGTGCCTGACATGGTTACTACAGTGCCATTAGCCAATACTACCTGCAGCCCGTCGCCCAAGTAATCGGCACCTTTCTCGTTCAATTGTACAATCATGGACACCAGGCGCTGCCTTTCCAGCCGATCCTGCTTGTACAACTTGCCGACATGTGTCCCGTCGAACCACACGGTGTCCTGGTGCTCCCCATACCAGCCCCCGACCTTGTAGGTCACAAATTGCAGCTCCTCCACTTGGGTAGCAAACGCGTCCAGCTCCACATTCCAAGTTTCACTTGCAACTAGTGCTTTCCTGCAGGGACACACCCACTCCAACGCCACATTCCCCAATCAAGTGAATGCTGGTAAGGCCAAGAGCCAAGTCGCTCGCGCCAGGAACCGCTGCTGAAAATGTCCGCATCCGGCATCCGGCCAGCGGGCACACATGCTGCAATGTCGGCATACTCAGCATTGCAGCCCGAAGTCACCGGGGAGCAACCTTTCCTGTAATGCCCAACAGTTTACAGTTGCTGAGCAGCTAAACTTGCGCGCCATCTGCATCCGTGGATAGCGTGGGAGCATGGATAGCTTGGGAGCATGGGATGGACCAGTGCCATGTCGAGGAGTTCGCCTAAAGTTGCACGAACAGCTCTCCAGAGGCCTCTCAAGAAGGGCATCGTAGGCATCGATGGGATGCGGGCGGCAACCTGTAAACTTCCTCCAATAAATTCAAAATCAGACCGGACGTCTCATCCACAGCTTTCATTGGCCGCTCGAAGCGCATAACACTGCGTGGCGGAAACGCTCGAGTCCCACGTCAGCGCCCGACTACCTCATCTTCCACTGCTTCCATCACACGCCTTTCGCTTCAAAACATACTTGCTACAAATGCCGCACGGCGCCCGCATCCCCCTCTCGGGGCGGCACCTGCTCTAGCACCCGTTGTTGGGCCATGCGTGACCCCCTCTCTGGAGCCCATGCGTGACCCCCTCTCTGGAGCCACCGCGTGACCCCCTCTCTGGAGCCACCGCGTGATTCTCTCTGAGCCACCGTGACTCTCTCTCTGAGCCAACGCGTGACCCTCTCTGAGCCACCGCGTGACTTCTCTCTGAGCCACCGCGTGACCCCCTCTCTGGAGCCACCGCGTGACCCCCTCTCTGGAGCCCACGCGTGACCCTCTCTGGAGCCAATGCCAAGGACTTCTCTCTGGAGCCCACGCGTGACCCCCTCTCTGGAGCCACCGCGTGACCCCCCCTCTGGAGCCAACGCGTGAGCCGGTTCCAGGTTGGAGGGAGCGAGAGGGACTGACCGGGTCTGGTTGAAGTCCGCTCCAACTTCTGCGTGCCTGCTCCAGAACCTATCCGCATCCTGCTGCCCTTGCAGCTTCTCTCGCAAGTGGTCCACATCGGAGCGCTGTAGCGAGGACTTGAAACATACCACCGCTTGCTCCAACCCGCTGCAGCCGCCATCGTCGCTGGGGTGATCATGCCCGCGCTCCGCCTGGTGCAGCAATGCCACACCGGTTGTAGTGACCCGCTGCAGCTCCCATCATCGCTGTGGGCCTCATCCTTCGGCGCCCTAATGAAGAGCTTGCAGGAGAAAGCGATGCGGGACAAAACAATCCAGGGGCGCATTGCGGCCCCTCTTCCTTGTTGAACTTGTGTGAAGCCCTCCGGCTGACCAGTACCCCGTTACAGGGTGTTACCTTTGTACCCCCTTACAGGGTGTTACCTGTGCACTGAGCGATGCCTTCTGCCCCTCCTCGTCTTGCTCCTCCCTTTCTTCCTCAACCTCGTCGAGTGCATCCTCAGCGCCGCTTGTCTGGCTCCACTCCCCCTCCCATCCCTGTGGTTCCCCCTCCTCGCCCCTCTCCTGTTCCCCCTGGGATGCTTGCACAAGCTCCGAGCCCCCCACCCTCAACCCTTGCTCTGCTACCCCCTCCTCCGCCCATATTCTGGCTGCCAGACCTCCCTTCTTGCGTCCTCCTCCTCCTCCTCCTCCCATCCCTCCTTCTCCTCATCCTGCCCCAGGTCGAGGTCCTGCCCATGGCCCTGGTCTTGCCCTTGGCCTAGGTCCTCGTCACGCCACCGGCCCCGGTCTAGATCCTGCCCCTGCTTCTGCCCCTGCTGCTCCTGCTTGCCCCACTGCTGACCGCGTAAAACGGCTTCACGTCCCTCCCACGCTCCATCCTCCGTCGAGCTACGCATGTGCCCCTCGGCGTCCGCGTCGCCACTCTCCAGTTCGGTGCTCTCCTCACTTTTGGCTGCAGCCGCATGCTCCGTATGGCTGCTCTCCGCGTTCATGTTTAGGTTTCCCTGCGTCCCACCCCCTGCTCTGTGCCATCGGAGTCACCCGTGCCTTCTGTGTCCTGGTTGGCCGCCTCCTACCGCGCCCCCTCCCCTCCCCTCCCCGACACCACACAGCATCCCTAATGGCACTTTGGGCTCTCTCCGCGCCAGGGCGCTGTGTTCTGGTTGATTGGCAAGTATCGCAAGCGTGTGGGTCGCGATCGTCGGATGCATATCGCAAGCGTGTGGGTCGCGATCATCGGATGCATATCGCAAGCGTAGGGTCGCGATCAAGCCGGATGCATATCGCAAGCGTGTGGGTCGCGATCGGCCGGATGCTGCACGCAAGCGCAGGTGGTTCGCAATCGCCGGATGATCATCGCAAGCGTGTGGGTCGCGATCGCCGATGCGACGAAGCCGCAGGGGCCGCGATCGTCGGATGCATATCGCAAGCGTGTGGCTGCGATTGCCGGATGCACGCAAGCGTGTGGGTCACAATCGCCGGATGCGTATCGCAAGCGGTGGGTCGCGATCGTCGGATGCGTATCGCAAGGGTGTGGGTCGCACCGTCGGATGCATATCGGCAGCGTGTGGGTCGCGATCGTCGGATGCGTATCGCAAGCGTGTGGGTCGCGATCGTCGGGATGCATATCGTAAGCGTGTGGGTCGCGATCGTCGGATGCATACGCAGCTGTGCAGGGTTGCGATCGTCGGATGCGTATCGCAAGCGTGTGGGCCGCGATCGCCGGATGCGTATCGCAAGCGGCAGGTGGGTCGCGATCGTCGGATGCACGCAAGCGTGGTGGGTCGCAATCGCCGGATGCGCACGCAGTGCCGCAGGGTCGCAACGTCGATGGCGACGCAAGCGTGGTGGGTCGCGATCGTCGGATGCATCGCAAGCGTGGGTGGGTCGCGATCAGCCGGATGCGCACGCGCAAGCGTGCAGGGTCGCGATCGTCGGCGTATCGCCGTGTGGGCCGCGATCGTCGGATGCGTATCGTGCCGTGTGGGTCGCGATCGGCCGGATGCGTATCGCAAGCTCGCAGGGTCGCGATCGCCGGATGCGTATCGCAAGCGTGTGGGTCGCGATCGTCGGATGGCTATCGCAAGCGTGTGGGTCGCGATCGTCGGATGCATATCACATGGATCATGGGGGTATGGTGGCCAGCTTAATTGCTGTGCAAGGCCGATGCCACCCATCGCGGCCGCTCTCCTCCCAGTCACATCGCAGAGGTGAACGGATCGGATCGCTCTACCTTGTTACCGTGGCCAAATCTACGGCCTTCCTTTTGGCGGTCCCCTTGGAGTGCTCCATCCTCGTCTTCTTCCACGCTCCACCCTCGCAGCTTACTCCCTGCTTGCTCCGTTTCGACCTCCGGGTCCACCTGAGCCCTCCTCGGCACCCCCCCATGCTCCATCATCTCCGAGCCCTCCTCGGCGACCCTTCCGCTTGGCCTCCCTAAGCCCTATCATCACATCCCCTGTCTGAATCGTCCCGGGTGCGTGTGTAGAAGTCGGCCAATCAGCAGGGCCGGTGCGCCATATAGCGGACGACCCGCATAATGCGTTGGCTCCTTCTGAGAGACGGATCGCGGTCGAGGGGCCTCGCGCAGAGTGCGCTCTAGCTGCCATGATCCAACGCTCCCTGTGCGATCCCATGCGGTGCCTGAGAACAGCAGCGATGGGGCGAGGTCCAGCTGAGAGTATGCGCTGGTTGGGAAGTGGGGAGGGGGGGTTGGAAGTAGGTAGAAGGTGGGATGCTGCATGGCGGGGCTAGACTCCGAGAGCAGTCCAGAGCGGCTCATGCGGTGATCGTGAAGGGGGGGGGGTGGCTTCGGGCGAAGAGCCCGCCTTTAGGGAGGGGAGGGAGACACAGGCCGGGCCGAGGTCGAAGGTTTCACGCAGCCTCGGGCAGGAGCTGGCAGGCCGACCTCGAGGTCCCCGAGCTCTGCGAGGGCCACCACAGCTCCGCCACCATCTCCCTCATCCTCATCCTCGTCCTCGTCCTCGTCCTCGTCTCCTCGACCACCCTTTCTCTGCTTATGGTTCAGACACATATACAGCCAAGTGCTCTCCGGCTGCCACCTGGCAAGGCACATCTGCATGACATTCGCGGCGCCGCACCCACCCGCGATGCTAAGAGCAGCCGTCAAAGCACGGGGCCAGTCAAAACACTCCGTCTCACTAGGCACTTCCCCTGTGCCCTCCTGCTGCTGCTACCACACCGGAGGCCATCATTGCGCATGCGCGAAGAGAGCCACGGCGGCCATCCATGCGATCAGCGCCGTCCATATGCTCAACTAACGGCAGCCATCCATGCGATCAGCGCCGTCCATATGCTCAACTAACGGCAGACATCCATGCGATCAGCGACGTCCATATGCTCAACTAATGGCGACCATATGCTCAATCCACCGCAGCCACCTGCTACCTGCGGGAACTCCGTTTAACTGCGCACCGCAAGAACTTCAGCAGCAGTGGCCATCACCCACCCACCTGCTCGGCCCACGGTGCTAGCATCATAGGCCTGCATGACGGTGCTAGCATCATAGGCCTGCATGACGGTGCTAGCGTCATAGGCCTGCATGACGGTGCTAGCGTCACAGGCCTGCATGACGGTGCTAGCGTCACAGGCCTGCATGACGGTGCTAGCGTCATAGGCCTGCATGACGGTGCTAGCGTCATAGGCCTGCATGACGGTGCGGGGCGGAGCACACTAACCTTCATGCTCGGCACAGAGGAGGCACCACTGAGGCGGCCCAGACGAACGTGTGCCACCCTGCCAATACCAAGCGCCGACCCGCCACCGCAGGTAGCTTACTGCACAGTCTGTCTCTTCTCGTGCCACACCCTGGGCAGTGAGGGCGGCACTGTGCCATGCATTCTTCCTTCTGGGGCAGCCCTCGTGTGCTCGTGGCGCATTCTTCCTTCTGGGGATGCGCCTCGTGTACTACAGGTGAGTGGAGGTCCGGTGGTGTTGCCCCACGTGTGCATGGCATGCTGGTGCCGGACGCGCTGGGTGTTCAGCAGGGCGGGTGGCCAGGGCAGCAGAGCAGCTCTCGGCTCACCGCAAAGAGAAGTGCGTCTCCTCGTACTTCTGCCTGAAGCCGGACACGTAGAACTTGGAGTAGCCCACCAGCAGGTTGCACCCAACCTACCATACACCTTCGCACCCCTTCTCATACATAACCCCCACCTCCCCACCCTGCTTACACCCCCACCTCCCCGACCCTGCTTACACCCCCACCTCCCCCGACCCCGGCTCACAACCACCCATGAACCCTGCAGACCCTCAATTCTGCTCGCTCGCAACAGAAAGCTCATCAACGGTGGCAGATGAACGTGGTATGAGTGGCGTTCAATCGCAGCCATCAGTATTTGGACAGTAGATTCGCCCTAGTGCGAGTCCCTTGGATCACCTGAAGCATATAAGGATAGTGGTATCGTAGCCCGACGGCAGTGCCCCCTTTCAGCGCCCCCACTCGGCTGGCAACCCCCCGCCCCGCCCCGCCCCGGGTTGAGAGAACTGGCAGGAGGAAGTCGCTCGGAAGTTTCTCAGAATATGCTCGCTCCCCTCCGCCGCCAGTGGCCGCACCGAAACCACTTTCAATGATCCGACGCATTTTACAAGGCGGGCAGAGGTGCACTGCCCTCGGCGCGCGGCCTAAGGGGGGCCTGGGAGGCGATGGGTGGTCTCGGGGGCCACGGCCACAAGGAGAGGGAAACACGATATACCGCCACGTCTTGCCTTCATCCTCCGAAACCGCCACTGTCAACATTGTACGGCACTTCTCCGGCAACTGCAGCCCCGCCCGCCCCCCCCTCCCCCTTAACCAGAGCAGTGCATCAAGGTTTAAAGAATGCGCGCGGCGGCGCACTGCTTGGCCGTTTCGTGGTGCCCGTGCTCACTACCTAATTGGTGGCCACGTCTCCGCCTCTGCGCCGGCTGACCGCAGGAGACTAAGTCTGACTTCTCCGCCTCTGCGCCGGCTGACCGCAGGAGACGAAGTCTGACTTCTCCGCCTCTGCGCCGGCTGACCGCAGGAGACAAAGTCTGACTTCTCCGCCTCTGCGCCGGCTGACCGCAGGAGACGAAGTCTGACTTCTCCGCCTCTGCGCCGGCTGACCGCAGGAGACGAAGTCTGACTTCTCCGCCTCTGCGCCGGCTGACCGCAGGAGACAAAGTCTGACTTCTCCGCCTCTGCGCCGGCTGACCGCAGGAGACGAAGTCTGACTTCTCCGCCTCTGCGCCGGCTGACCGCAGGAGACGAAGTCTGACTTCTCCGCCTCTGCGCCGGCTGACCGCAGGAGACTAAGTCTGACTTCTCCGCTGCGCCGCTGACCGCAGGAGACTAAGTCTGACTTCTCCGCCTCTGCGCCGGCTGACCGCAGGAGACGAAGTCTGACTTCTCCGCCTCTGCGCCGGCTGACCGCAGGAAACTAAGTCTGACTTCACACTTACTCGCAGACACTGCTCTCCATAGACCGCGCCTTGCTCCAGAGACCGCCACGGCCCGCCGGGAAGAGCCCTACTCCTTATAGACTGCACCTCGCTCTGGAGACCGGTAAGGCCCACCGCTAACAGCCTCACTCCCTCCCATAGACTGCGCTTCGGTCTGCAGGCCGGTATGGCCCACCGGGACGAGCCTTGCTCCTTCTCATAGACTGCGCCTCGCTCTAGTTATTGGCATGGCCCCGCATACTTCTCATAGACTGGGCCTCGCCACGGACACCGGCATGGATGAAGCTCTCGAAGGCATATCGGTCTGTTAGGAGATCTACCACGTGGCAAGAAAAGTCATATCCACGAGGGCGGGTCTTGCGCGATCCGGGGAGACGCCTGTACTCGTCCAAACAGTGCTGCTGCGACGGAAGCGGGCGCACGCGGTATGTTCGGTCATGCGTGGGGATTGTGACACCTTTGTGTCTCGTCCGCGTAGGCTGTAGGTGTCACGTCGATGGTCGTTGAAAGTCAGCAGCAAGGGGCCGTCCGGCAGCGCGCGCGCCAGCTGGGGCACCCCACACCACCGGCACCGAGCGCTTTCTTGCCCGCGGCGCCACACGGCGTGCGCGAGGCGCGGTGAGGCCCTGGAGCAAGGCGCAGCCGATGGCGTGAACTGCGATGAACCCGCGAGTCGCCCTGGCATCGGTGTGCCTGCCAGTCCTCGTTTGCACGAGACGCCCCGGTTCACCAGGACGCCGCCTCCCGGGCGAGGCGGAGGGCGCCGGGATGATGGGAAAGCTCTCCAGTCGCACAGTGAACTGACGAAATGCCCGGTGCCGGGAGCCCGGGTGAACTGACCGAAAAGCCCGGTGCCGGGAGCCCGGGTGAAGGTAGGGTGAACTGACGAAATGCCCGGTGCTGGGAGCCCGGGTGAAGGTAGGGTGAACTGACGAAATGCTCGGTGCCAGGAGCCCGGGTGAAGGTAGGGTGAACTGACGAAATGCCCGGTGCCGGGAGCCCGGGTGAAGGTAGGGTGAACCTGAGCACGGCTATCCGGCGTGTGCAGGTGGGTTGGCGACGGCTCAGTCCAATCGAATCCCTTGTTGGACGAAGAGGCCTGCTCGGCCCCACCATTCCCGCCATCCCGGTGTCGCCAAATCGGCACCCCCAAGCTGCTTTGGCAAAGCAACCGTCAAGGAGATAGGAATGAGTAGGTCCTCCCCACGCAGAGGCCACCGGGGAAGGCGAAGCAGAAATGACAGTCCACGGAGAGACAGGCATCGAAGCACAGAAGGGGGAAATTTGTCCATTTCAGCCGAATTACGCAGAAAGGCGTGGTGCACATGGGGCGGGGGGGGGAGGGGGAGGTTTGACTGGTAGATGCGGCCAGTGTCGTGTGTCTGGAAGAACATGAAAGCAGATGACCATCGCGGGGCAGGCTCTCAACCATCAAGCTTGCACCCAATGAGCCAGGTGGTTCGAATACCCACCTGCTCCCCCCACCCCGCCCACACAGAGGTGATCCATCACCGGGGCCAATGTCATGCCTCGTTTGGCCAGGCCCTAGTCCTTGGACACATGACGATTGCCGGCACCGAGAGGCACAGGCCCTAGCATGGCGTGCAGCGTCCTGGCAAAGGCCCGGCCCACGGCGGACCGGGGAGGACACAACCAGGCCAGGCCGCTCACCCCCCAGGCATCTTCCGATCCGGGAACGATTGCATTCTTCAGATCGCCGCGTGGTTCCCAGGTGGATCCTCCATCCTGACCCACAACAAATAGGGCGTTATATGATTAGGTATGCGAGCACCAGTCACGTGGTTCCCAGGTGGATCCTCCATCCTGGTGAACAACAAATAGGGCGTTACGTGATAAGGTATCAGAGCAGCAGCAGGTTGTAACTGCGTCAACTTTGAAGGAGGGTGGGGTCAGACGACACAAGAGGCGGCACCCTCCCCAGAACTCAGTGCCACTGAGGTGTCATCCACAATCAAAAGCCGCGATTCGCTCCTTGTGTCCCTGCGCATTCGACTGCCCGAGTGGTGGAAGGTGGCTGGAACAGCACAGGGACGGATCGGTGCAAAGCTGCTTTTTCTCGATACGAATCAACGCACACCAGGTGCTGTGGCAACCAAAGTCATGCCCCCAGCCCTTGCCGAGTTTTTCTCCTTGACCGTATGTGACTTCTAGAAAGGGATGCTGTCCATATCTAACACATAGATCCGCCAGGTGGCAGCAAGCCAGATTCATCCAGGTGACTTGGCATAACGAAAGACGCAAAAGGCTCCGCAAGGCATCTCGTGTTGGCATGTCATCCCACACACAGGAGATGACCGCAAGGGCAAGGGAGAGGGGCATTTACGGTGGAAACGAGGATCCCGGCAGAGGGCTCCGCACTGTTCGTCCATGACTGGCCTGCCGGATTTAACTGGCCCTCCCCTCCATTCCAGCTCACATCCCACTGTCAGCGACTCCGCCAGCCCACACAAGCGCCCTGGCACTGACCATTGCGCTGGAACTGCTTCAAGGGGGGGCGCATCTTCGGCATGATATAGGGGGCTACGGCCGCGCCCCACCTTTGCTCGGCAGTGCTGCTGGCTCTCACCCCAGTTCAGCAGCGACGCTTGGATGTTGTCCCTCCAATAGGGTATGACCCACTCTCCGGAGCTGAGCACTACCAGCTTGTTGGCCACGAGCTTGGGGATGAAGGCCCCATCGTACACACTGCAGCCAACACCCGACGTGTGAGACCCCTCTGCCAACTCCTGCGCACGCCTGGCGCCACACGAACCCCGAGGAATCGGGGACGGCGTCACGCTGGTCAACAGAGGCTCCTGGAGGAGGCGGACCTCGAGGGTGCGCAAGGGGCGCGCCTGTGGATTGTCCGTGGCGGCGTCCACGTGGAGTTGCGCGTCACGTCTACATCCTTGCATGTCACCACCTGCCCAGGGCGGATGCGGCTCCCCTCCCGCAAGCTCAGGCGCGACTCTTGAAGCAATCGGCGCGCCTCGCGCATGCATGTCACGCAAAGGAGAACTTTTCGAACCGCTCAGCCTTCGTATTGAATGACAATTCATTTCATGGAGGGTCGTGGGCAACTGCGTAGAGAACATGACGAGATGCGCAGGCTGTCATCAAAGACGAAGGGCCGCTGAAATACGATGCGCGCTCCTGTACAAGGTGTGGAGGGGAGGTGTGGCTGGTCAGCGCATGCATGGATCCCGATGCCCGGGGGCGCGCACGAGGGGCGCTGAGGCGCACCTTGATGGATCCCCCGGGGGGCCAGCGTGGATGGGCCCCGCGCGGGTTGCGCACACAGTCGCCCTCGCTCTCCGCGTAGAACACCCACAGCCGCCCCGACGCGTCCACGTGCGGGACGGGGTTCCACAGCGGCCCTGTGTCCTCATCACAGGAGCATAGATTTCAGTGGCTTCAATTATTGCTGTTGATTCATTGGAGCCCAGAAATATAGATGAAGGGCCAGTGCTGAATCGTTGGATCACAGGACAGCCGAGAGCTTGGCGCTGAATCGTTGGATCACAGAACAGCCGGGAGCTTGGTGCCATGTACATGATGGATGCCAGGCTCGAATTTGTGCTTTTGCTTTCTCGAAAGAAATTGGCAGAACTCCGTACGGCAGAATTCGGTTGCGGTAAAGCCACGAATAGGTCTTCGCGGGTGTCGCATGAAAACTTCACCTCGCCACCTCCGAGCGCAACGAAGGATAAGGCGGCGGCATTAAACACGATCAAAGGGGTTTGTATGCTATTGGTGCTCCAGGACAGTTGGATATCAGTCATGCGGCTGATAAGCCTGGAGTCCAGCTGACCAAGTGCTGCGGATTGGCTGACCTCCACAACGAGGCTATAAGCTCAAAATCGCAATTCACAACCTCAGATAGTATTGCGCATACCATCGAGGTCAGCGGGATGGTAGGTATAAATAAGGGCCAGTTTTGCAACCCCCTCAGTGCACAATATTGGAGGTCACCTGGGAGCCTGGGCCCCCACGATAAAAGTGAAGGTCTTGGGGGTCTCGACCCCCATTGGCTGCCTAAAAAAACGAAGGTGAGAACTTAGTTAAGGGCGGCTCTGTTACACTTATCATGGGGCTGCTGGCGACTGATATATGGATGGCTTGATTGAAATGCAAGACCCCCTTTTGGTGGAGCACCTCCAGGCACACACCATTGCATCGATACAGCTGCGCGCGGTGCTAATACAATCATAACATATGGGGCTTTAGTACAATCGGCACAGATATCAAGACTCGATGCGCCTAACGCTGATGATATATCACACGTCAAGCCCGTGGTCGGATTGATCACACAAGCCGTGATTCCTGCGCTGATCTTGTATGTGTCACATGTACATCAATGCGTCACCGAACAAGCATCATACGTCGGTGTTTGGGTGATGGGTCCCGAGCGCCCCCGAAGGGGGGTCACCTATCGCTTCTCATCGAATGATCAGAGGGCGAAGAGCTTGCCTTGATGTCAACAAAGTGTGTAGTGTACTTTCTGTCACGCACCTTGATGAGAGATATTCAGACTCCAAGAATTCGGGAAAGACATCCCACGATCCCTGAAAGCACGCGTACCCCGATCTCTCATCACCCTTGCCCGTCATGCGCACGGGAGCTACCTGTTCTCCAATCGGGTCTCTATGCCCCACAACTATTATTTGCTTGATGATGTGGAGACCTATACCCCCACTGGGCCCCATATCTGATTAAATTCTTCATTATTTGATGATGGGAGACCCATACTTCATCGTCCCATAGTTCCATTACTCATGCGATTTACTGATGATGGGATACATACTCCCCCATTGCCCATGCTCACCATGTATTTGATGGGATGGGAGATCCATACTTCTCATCGCCCAGTTCACAACTTATTTGATGATGGGAGATCCAATTTCTATCGCCCTATAGCTCCACACCCGCTATTTGAGCCGATGGGGAGATCCATACTTCATCGTCCTATAGCTCCACACCCGCTATTTGATGATGAGATCGGCATCCCCCATCGTCCTATAGCTCCACACCCGCTATTTGATGATGGGAGATCCATACCCCCCCATCATCATCTGCCGCCAATATGAATGCAGGCGCAAAGAAGCCATGCCCGTCATCCATTCCACTGATCATCCGCACTTGTCATCCATTCCACTGATCATCCGCACTTGTCATCCATTCCACTGATCATCCGCACTTGTCATCCATGCCACTCAGCATCCACAACCATCACCAACATAAATTTGAACACCACGCATCCAAACCCATGACACCTTCATCCCATCCAGAACCTCTATCATACATGGCTTGAATGATACCTTCCAGCCATGCCCGTCATCCAACACTCACCAGCCATGCCCGTCATCCAACACCCACCAGCCATGCCCGCCATTCAGCACCCACCAGCCATGCGAACACCCATCTGACATGCTGGCCAGGTGCCCGTGGGTGATACAAACCAGCCCTCACCCACTCCCATCATGCGCCAGCAGGTGATCCACGACACCTATCAGCCATGCCCGCCGGTGGCTGTTGCAGCCCGCGAGAGTGCGCTACCCTGGCGAGAGGGCGGGGCTGCAGAGGACACTGACGTGGAAACGGTGAGGCGGAGGTGCTGGTCTGCCAGGCCCTCCGAGCTCTGTGCTGCCTGCCTGCCGGGCGTGCCCTCACCCACCACACTCCCCTCAATCCCCGCTATTACATTAAGCGTTCCACGGTGTCCCGAGGGTGACACCGGCCGAGGGTGACACCGGCCGCGGTCAACAGTACAGGTGCACCGCATGACAGCCCCGGGAGAGGGGCTCAGGGCGGGCACCAGATAGCGAGCACGCCGCCGTTCGCCAGCATGGCTAGGGCAACCATGTGATGGTACTTGGTGTTCTTGTACAGTTTCTTGTTCTTGGACAAGTGGCCGAATTCCTTCTTGGTGAGGCCGAGGTTGCTGACCACGCCGTGCGACTGCATCCACTCCACGCCACTGCTGGGGTACTCGAAGGAGGAGTTCACAGCCACCATGGGCCCGGCCGCCGCTTTGGGATGGTTCCCACACGGGCTGGCCGGCCGCTTCCCGCGCCCGCCACGTCATCTCGGTGCGGCTCTGCAATCTATCTGGCGGCTGCTGCGACATCGATATACAAGAGAGAAGGGGAGAGCGCTGTGGTCATTGCCCGGGCACCACACCGCCTGCTGTGTGAAAGACTCGCAGTGCGCGCATACAAAGTATTTACTCAATAGTTGTCAATCGACGCGGCCATGAGAGTTTTGGGGAACGCCGCGACATGTTCTGGGTTTGAGATATGGAGGAAAAGGGTTGAACACCACATCATCTGACAGCTGCTGACAAGAGGGCGCCGGGCGGCCAGGCGGCACTCAGGGAGGACGCCGGCCAGATGCTCTCAGCTTCCCTCTGCCAGCGCCGAAGCCCAAAAACGCTGCTGCGATCAGCCTTGGTGTGCACAGTGACATTGCGACAGGTCACGGCCCATTGTCGATGCTGTGATGTGCGCGGATGGAAATCCTTAGTTTGCGCCTGCAACCCAGGGGCTTCGCATGGTGGATCGGGTTTCAGGCTCTATCCACCGTGTGATCAACCCGTTAGTACATGCAATGCGCCGACTCTCAGTCCTCAGCTCTGAGACCTCCAGGCCCTGAGAAACTTGGACCCGCACGTATGCACGTGATAGGCCGATCTAATTCATTTGTGATTGAAAGCTCCAGAAATCCTAACTCGTGTTTGAGGACGTGGCAGCTTCACCTCAAGAAAGAGTTGTTGGTTCTCCACGGGGTGAGCTCCCCACCAACTCCGGCAGGGAGAGCCGGTCCTGGAGGTGGGAGCCGCCGTCGAAGCCGCCACAACATCTTCTCCTCTGTTGCCAGTGTTCCAGCCACAAAGTAAGCGGTTTGGGCCTGTGTGAGAAGCTGGCAGCT
>LGRX02014531.1:0-15687 GCA_001247695.2 Cymbomonas tetramitiformis | reverse complement strand
CCGTTGGATGTATCACTGTGAGCATGAAGTGGCATTCAGTTTTGACAAGAACAAAAATGTACCGTTGGATGTATCACTGTGAGCATGAAGTGGCATTCAGCTTTGACAAGAACAAAAATGTACCGTTGGATGCATCACTGTGAGCATGAAGAGCAGCGCGGCCACGTTCGTCTTCAATAACGAGGCCCGTACAATCTCCATTTGCGTGCCCTAAAAACCAGCACCACAGTCCCACTCCTGACGCCATGGCGTCGCATCCGGGGCACACACAGCGCACAATTTTGTAGAGTGACAGAGCAATCAGCGGAATCCCAGGGAAAAGAGACATCGTGAGCAACATTTTGGGCGGAAAACGATATGACTCAAGTCAGCGGCTAGGCACTAGAGGCCAACCAGGCAGCCTGGCCATGCAGATGAGGGAGTGCGAGAGCTCCGGAATATCAAATCTTGATGTAGATATGTCAACACTTCAAGGCTCGGCTTGCGGAGGTGGGTCACCTCACAGTACGCATTGCGCCTCTTGTGCCACTCCATGTAAAGAGCAAACACACACATGTCTAGAACCACCAGGATCCAGGGCGCCAGCATGGCCATAAGAAAGGAGAGCTCGAAGCCGGTCATACTGGAAGAGAGACCGAGGAAGTGATTGGTGCACTCCACGTTGAGTGCTGTGGAGAACAGATTAAGATCAAAGCTCATAAAGGAAGTGAAGCGGGCAAACGAGATTGGCAGGTCGCCAGAGGAGAAAATGCTGCCCATTGCTCCAACCACCTGACGGAACTCCCGTCTCCCCGTGTCATTACATGCTTGGCATGCTGATCATACAACTGGCAAGATCTTTAAACATGCATGTTGCATGTTAACATGTCCGAGTGCAACATATCCTGGTTTACAACGTCTGTGTTCACCAAGCCCTGGTTCAAGCCTGTGCTCATGAAAGATGGTGTAGTAGAGTCTGCAACGTCAATACCATTCTGTTCAAATTGGAGTGCAACAGAATTTTTGTGGTTTCAGACTTTCAGAATCCGTGACTCCTGCTGCAGTAGAGCCGAATGACACATGTAGCTCCGTGACACAAACAGGATGTACAAGTAGCCACGAAGCGACACGCCTGTTCAGCTCTGTTCCTTTTGCTCTTGCAAACAGGAACTTCACGGGTACCTACGGTACTCTGTGAGGCACACTGCAAATCCGATTTTGTAAGAATTTCTTCACCTGTTTCACCTGTAAACAGTAGAGTAGGTAGTGACTAGACCACTAGGTTGTACGACGGCGATCGAACGACGACAGGAGATCTGACAGCGAAGTCGCGGGGACGGCGTTACGACTTCAAACGACGGCTTCACATCGGCTACGGCAGTACGATTGACTTCACTGTTACTCCTTTGAGGGAGAGGAATGGCTGGAACTGCGAAGGGCAAGTCTACAGAGGATTTCCCTCCCCTCCCGGGGAAGCCAGACATCGGGCAGGCTTCCCCTTCCCCGGCAGCACAGTCCACTCAGGACGTGTTGATGCAACAAATTCTGATCATGCAAAAGCAGCAAGGGGAGCTGCTTGAGATGCAGAGGCAGCAAGCAGAGGAGCATCGCCTGCTGCGTGACGAGCTTCAACGACAAGCACAAATCAACGTGGAGTTGCAGGCGAAGGTGGCAGCGAAGCCTGGGACTTCTGACCCGGACACCGTAGCCAAGACCGCCGAGCAACTTCTGGAGAGAAGGAGGAAGCTGGCGTACGTGCCAGCAGCCTCAATCAACCCGTTCCCGCCGCGGCCGGCTACGCTGACATCGAGAATGCCGCAGTTGTACGACCTGCACGGCAACAAGACGTACGATGCTCTCTCCAAGAAGTCCAACTCTTCAATGAAGTACGAGTGCCTGGTTCTGGCTCCAGCACTGTCTTATTTGCACGACGTGGTGAACGAATGCAACGAGACGTTGGACGCGAACGAGGACTGCGATTTGTCGAACAGCGAGTGGCAGAGACGTTTCCACGCAGTTACCAACTCGGTGCACGGCGTGTACGCGTTACTGTGCAACAGGTGGACGATGCTGGAACTGCGCGGGCAGCTGGAGCAGGAGCCTGGTTCTTCACAGCGGGGAGGATCGGACGCTCTACGTGCAAAGCTGCAGTTCGTGGAGGACAGAGTCTACCAGGCAGCAGACGGCGTGGTGGCAGATGAGGTGTTGCAGCAGTGGCTGAACGACTTCGACAAGAACCGCGGCAAGGCGATGCTGAGCCTTACGGCGAAAAATGCAGCGAACGCGGAAACACGGGTGGTGAATCCACGAGATCGAGACCAGCGCTGGAAGGACCGTAAGAAGTACGAGGAGAAGGACGGTAAGAAGCCTACCGAAAAAGGCGGCAAGGGCCGGGGCGGAAAGCCCGCGGTCGATGTGTGATGTGCGTGCCGCCACCCCGTCCAGCGCAACAACCCTCTCCGGGCGCTGGGCGGGGAAAACTCACCGTGCAACAGCAGGTGAGACAGCGGAGGGGAGCATGGCGGGCGGCGGGCGCCAGTTCCGAGGTGATGCAATGGATTACTCACGGGGTGAAGTTGAGGTGGAAGCGCGGGCCTCCGCCTCCGTTCGACCACGGGGTGTCACTGAGGGATGCTACGCGGCAGCAGCAGGTGTGGCTGGACGCGGAGAAGGAGAGGCTGCTACAGAACGGTGCCTGGACGAGAGCGACGAGAAGATCTCATGTTTCTCGCGCTTTTTTAGTGCCGAAACCGGGTACGAACAAGTGGAGACTGGTGGTGGACTTCCGATGGCTGAACCAGTGGTGTGTGAAAAATCGCGTGAAGATGGAGACGCTGAAGAAACTAAGGAGACTGGCGAAACCGGGCGACTGGTGCTTCAGCTTCGACCTCCAAGACGGTTTTCATGCGCTGGGAATCCACCCGGACTTTCAACGATTCATGCAGTTCGACCTGCAAGGGGACCTGCTTCAATGTTCAGCGATGCCGTTCGGATGGAGCGACGCTCCGAGGGTGTTCTGCAAGTTCGTGCGCGTGATGGTGGAAGCTCTACGTTCTCCACAGGCAGCGGAAGATCGTAGAGAAATCAGGAGGCTGCGGGACGGTTCCGCAGTACGACAGCGATGGTCAGTCCGTCGCAGGATCGGTGGTGCTGGCGGGGACGCGAACCGTCACAGCGGAATGCGAGTACTACCGTATATGGACGATTTTCTGGTGCTGGTCGACTCTCAGCGAGAAGGCTTTCTGCGTCGGGAAAAAGTTCAACTGGTGCTTCATCGACTTGGCCTACGGCGGAACGAGAAGAAGGGCCAATGGGAGCCTACACAGGTGGTGGAGCACCTCGGGCTGGAGGTGGACCTGAAGCTGGGACAATTCCGTGTAACAGAACGACGGGTACACAAGATCCACACCAAGGCGAAGGAGATCCTGTGCGACGCAGCGAGAAATCGGAGGTGGATTCCTGCCAGGAGACTGGCTTCCTTCACGGGACTCTGCCAATCCGTGTACTTAGCAGTACCAGCGGCGCGGCTCTACCTACGGGAGCTCTACTTCGTGCTGGCAGAGAAACGCAGTTGGGGAGCAAAGGTAAAAATCTCGCGTGCAGCGCGGGGGGACTTAGAATGGTGGTCCAGGCTGCCTGTGATGAGCAGGTGGAACGGGCGCAAGATCTGGAGATCCCCGACGAGAGCGCAGGTGCACACGGACTCTTCGATGACAGCCTGGGGAGGAGTGCTGAACCTGAAGTTCCCCGCGCGAGGTTTCTGGCCAGACGAGATGCGCAACTGGCACATCACACACCTGGAGCTGGAGGCCGTGTACAAGACCGTACAGGCGTTCCTGCAGGAGCTGGAGGGCAAGGTCGTACGGCTCTACTGCGACAACCAGGCGGTGGTGGCAATGCTTTCGCACTTCACCTCCAGAACCCGGACCTGATGAGGAGAATGGGGAGACTCTGGCTGCTACTGGATCTGCACGACATCGAGTTGCAGGCTCGTTACATCCGCAGCGAGGCCAACATGTGGGCCGACAACCTTTCTCGTTGCGAGGATTTGGACGACTGGCGGCTCAATCGAGACTGGTTCGTGTGGGCCAACAAGCAGTGGGGCCCCTACACAATCGACCGGTTTGCTTCCGAGATCTCCGCGCAGCTTCCTCGGTACTACGCTGCGTGGAAGGACCCGAAGTGCGAAGGTGTGGACTCTCTGACGTACGACTGGCGGGGGGAAAACAATTGGGTGAACCCCCCGTGGGCGCTGCTGGACGAGGTGGCGCACAAGCTGCGGGAGGAGGGGGCCGCTGCTACGGTGGTGGCTCCGTACTGGCCGGGACAGTCCTGGTTCAGGGAGCTGGAGGCCCTGGCCACCGAGGTGGTGATCATGCCGCGGCGCAGGGACCTGTTCACTCCGAGCAGGCGGGGAGGGTCCGAGCTGCTCGGGCCCTCAAAGTGGGACGCTGTGATGTTCTTCATCGAGGCGCGCCCGTGAGTTACCACGCTGCTGAAGTACGAAGGAGCTCTGCTACGAGTACGACAACGAGCAAGGTGACCGTGGGCTCGAAAATCGAGGTGTTCTGGAAGGACGATGACTGCTTCTACCCGGGTGTGGTGAAGGAGTTCGACGAGGACGGGAAGGCGCACGTACTGTACGACGACGGCGACGAGGAGACGCTGGACTTGTCCGAGGAGAACTTCAAAATCATCAACAGCGTGTCAGAGCTGACGGACGAGGCAACGGACGCGGACGGCGAGAACACCGAGCGGATCAGCGGAGGCGACTACGAAGAGTACAAGCGCGGTGGTGCTGTACAAAACTTCCTCACGCGCTCACTCTGTGAGCGGTGGAGGGGTGAGTTGGGACCTTCCCGGCTCACGGAACTGGCAGTGACGATGCAGAGAAAAGCACTGCTGGACACGACGATGAGCAACTACGGACCGAAGGCGCGGCGCTTCATTATATTTTGTGAGCAGCACCAACGGCCGTGGCTGCCAGCATCGGAGGCGACGGTGTTGCTGTACATTGCCTCTCTGTTGAAGGACGGGGGCATCAAGTCGGCCTCCTTGCAGCCGTACCTGTCTGCCATCAACAACTACCACGAGGACCTACGTTTTCCTGGACCAGCGAAGGGGCGTTCTGTGACCCGAGCTGTGAAGGGGATGGCGACCATCCAGGCGGAGCTGGCGGTGCAGGAGGAGAACATCGAGACCCAGCGGACGTGGCTGCCAGCGGCACACGTACAACGTGTGCACGAAGCAGCGCTGAGTTTGACTCCGAGATTGCCTGAGGAGCTGCGGCTACTGCGAGCCTTCGCCTACGTGGTTGTTGCCTTCGTGACCTTCGGCAGACCGGACACGGGGACCTCGTTGTCACGGCAGCACGTTCATTGTGGCGACAGTGAGTTCTCAGTGGTGCTGCTAAAGGAGAAAGGACGGCGGCATCAACTGGTGAAGAGACGCCTGTGCATCCCCTGGAAGGGGGTGGCTCTGTTGAAGGAGCTGATCGAGCACTGGGAGTTCCACCGTGACACGGCTTGGAACAGTTCTGAGAAGACTCAACCTGACGCCTACTGGCTGCTACCCGAGGACCCGAAGAACTTCAAGGCTTCAGTGGCAAATGACTGGATTGGTCTGGCTCTCAGCGAGCTGGACTGCAGACCTCCGGAAGGAGGTCACTTTTCTGCACACAGCACCCGGAAGGGTGCCACGACGTGTGCTCGAGCTGTGGGTGTTGCAATGGAGAAAGTGTGCTTCTTTGGAGGCTGGTCACAGTTCTCTTCGGCAGTGCAGCACTACATCGACCCGACAGCTCTGAGGGACACAGACATGGACTACTACTTCGCTTGGTTAACATGGTCACAGTGACAGAGATCAGATTTCTTTTGTGTGCCTCACAGTTTCATCTTTGGTTTCATGGCAAATGAGGATTCGAGCAAAAGAGAAATGTTCAAATTGGAGTGCAACAGAATTTTTGTGGTTTCAGACTTTCAGAATCCGTGACTCCTGCTGCAGTAGAGCCGAATGACACATGTAGCTCCGTGACACAAACAGGATGTACAAGTAGCCACAAAGCGACACGCCTGTTCAGCTCTGTTCCTTTTGCTCTTCCCACCGCTCCCGACCCAGAGGACTCTTTCCTTTTGGTGACGTGCACAGACAGTCTGGACATCTCATCAAAAACTAGAATTTAGAAAGCATTCAAAAGCACTTTATGCATTTTAAACACTTTACAAAATCATTTTAATGAAATGTATTGCAGTGCCTGCCTTTGGCAAATGAGGATTCGAGCAAAAGAGAAACTTACAATAATAGGAGCAGAATTTAATTCATCGACTCCATTGTTCCACCAGCATTTACCACAGCCAATACTCGAGACACTGATCCAATATTTCCACTATTTATGGCACCAGTTCTCACTTCATTTGATGCTGAGTCGTAATACAATTGTAGAGTTTCTGAGCTAATATCAGCACTTGCCCTAATCCGCGCTCACGAGGCCCTGGTTAAACACGTCCTTCTTTGCGACGCCCGTGCTCACCAAGCCCTGGTTTAATATGCCCTTGTTCACCAAGCCCTAATTGAACACGCCCTTGTTCACCAAGCCCTAATTAAACACGCCCTTGTACAACAGTTCCCTATGATTCAGCATACCTTGGTTAACATGCCCTTGTTCAACAGGTGCCCTCACCTGGAGATAGCCCAGTAACAAGCCCACGATCCGCGTGATATTGGCCTGGGCCACAATCTCGTCATACACTTCTTGCACGTCGCCTGATGACTCTAAGGTCTCACGCCCGACTGCTGTGACCTGGCGCACGTCTGCCATGTTTGCCTGCGTGCTCCCTAACCCCCGTCCCATTCCAGCGCATGCGCTTGCAGGCACATGGTCCCTTGGCGGCATGTGGCCGATGTCCGCCCTCCCACAAGGCTCCGGACCCGGGTAGAGATGAGTGGGCACTGACACCAGAGCAGGAAACACGACTAATGCATCCTCACAAGCCGTGAATTGTTCCACCTCTCCTCTTTCAGCACTGCACAGCGAGCCGAGACAGAACAGTTTGGTACGCAGCGAACCACCTAATCGATGTTCGCGTGAATCAGTCCAGATGCGCACGCGGTGAAGGATGAAGATACGTGAATCGGTCCAGAAGCGCACCCGCTGAAGGATGAAGATACGTGAATCGGTCCAGATGCGCACCCGCTGAAGGATGAAGATACGTGAATCGGTCCAGATGCGCACCCGCTGAAGGATGAAGATGAGTGCCGAGTTGAACACGGCCACCAGCGCGCAGGCCACCAGGATTGTCTGCAGAGTGCCTACAACGGGATTCCCGCACTCCAGACAGGAGTCACCTGCTGGGCTGCCGTAATACCCGGAGGCGCATACCGGCGTGGAGGTGCCACCACAGAGCACTGCGCGAGTAAAGCCCTCCGCAGTGGCACAAAGCTGCAGGCCTTCAGCCACTTCAGCTCCCGTACCGTTACGCTGTGAGCCGTCTGTGCTGCAGGCATCCTGAATTTCGCAGGAGTAGAGCCGTGACACCAAGCATGCTGCTGTGTCACATGCGCTCGCAGCCGGCGCCAACCTGAGCATTCACGCGCCCAAAACTCAAAAAAGCCGAAGGCCCCTTAAACTGGAAGCCAAATGTGTCCAAGGGAGTTGTGGCAGTTCGCAGCCAGCATTTGGAGAAGCCCTACAATTGCCCAATACAAAGGGTTGAGGAAAAAGAAAGATACAGCGTGCAGCTAGCAGCTATGAGCACGGTGCAAGGCCCTGCATCTGAGACCAGTAGCTATGAGCACGGTGCAAGGCCCTGCATCCGAGACCAGTAGCTATGAGCACGGTGCAAGGCCCTGCATCTGAGACCAGTAGCTATGAGCACGGTGCAAGGCCCTGCATCCGAGACCAGTTGCTATGAGCACGGTGCAAGGCCTGGCCTTTATTTCACAGCAGCAATCAGACATGACATGATATGATATGACAAAGACGGATGAATAATGCGAGTCGGCTTCCACTTCACCAAATTTCTGCAGCAACACATTTCAATATCGAGCAGCACGAAAGGGTCCGGGCACTGACCAGTATCCATTACGAATGTGGTAGTCTGCGTATCCCTTGCACTCAATGCCGCTATCTCCGATGCAGTCATAGCACGGCGTGGTGTCATTTGAGAATGATAATGATCCCGGCGAACACGGCACGCATTGTGACGCACTGTCATCGTAATGCTCCCCGACGTGGCACAGGCGCAAAGGGACGATTGTAGTGACAGAAAGCTCCACGTCAGACACCATCGCAGTAAACACCACCTCACACTCTGACCCGGGCAGGCCACCGAATGCGAGCAGGTCAAAGATGGCCGACCCGGTGCTGACGATATCCTTGCTCATCCCCCGCTTGCTACATCCCGTTGCCAGGCTCACTTGCGTCGAGTTGTCTGACGAAACAAGCGACCCGAACATGTCTTTCAGCTCAACAACAAGTGGCTCATCAATATTGTATCCCCCGGCTTCCTCCGGATGTTGCGCGCTCACCTCGATGGCCACAGTAGCAGACGCCCAACCACTTTCAGACGCGTACCTGCTACGAGGGATGCGCTGCCGGCCGATCACCTCAGAGGAACTTTTCAGCTGCACTCGATGGCAGATGGAATCTAACCGACCGGGGAACTATTTGTACCCATTCGCAGGAGCCGCAGGGGAATTTGTAATTGAGAGTATCACTAAGGCAAAGGGGGAGAGCACCGGGGGATAAACTGGTGGGAGGGGAGGGGGTGTGTGCGGGAAGAATAAGAGAGAGTACCGGAAAACTACTGCCAAGGTCTGTGAACGCCGGGCTGGCCGTAAGTGATTGGCTATCATCTCGATAGATGTGAACGCAGGGCTGGCCGTAAGTGATTGGCTATCATCTCGATAGATGTGAACGCAGGGCTGGCCGTAAGTGATTTGACTATCATGTCAATGGATGTGAACGCAGGGCTGAACGCAGGGCTGGCCGTAAGTGATTTGACTATCATGTCAATGGATGTGAACGCAGGGCTGGCCGTAAGTGATTGGCTATCATCTCGATAGATGTGAACGCAGGGCTGGCCGTAAGTGATTGGCTATCATCTCGATAGATGTGAACGCAGGGCTGGCCGTAAGTGATTTGACTATCATGTCAATGGATGTGAACGCAGGGCTGGACGAAAGTCACTTGACTCTCACCTCAATGGATGTGAACCAGGGCTGGCCGTGAGAGTGATTGGCTATCATCTCGATAGATGTGAACCAGGGCTGGCCGTAAGGTGATTGGCTATCATCTCGATGGGAGAGATGCTGACATGGGGCTGGCCGTGAGTGAATGACTATCATCTCGTAGATGTGAGCAGGGCTGGCCGTAAGTGATTGGCTATCATCTCGATAGATGTGAACGCAGGGCTGGCCGTAAGTGATTGGCTATCATCTCGATAGATGTGAACGCAGGGCTGGCCGTAAGTGATTTGACTATCATGTCAATGGATGTGAACGCAGGGCTGGACGAAAGTCACTTGACTCTCACCTCAATGGATGAGAGAACCAATCAGGACTCAGCTGCATTCTGGACCTTTACAGCTGTATGCCAAACAGAGAGAAGAAATGCGGGGGCGAAACTGAGGCGCAAAATTTGAAAACGCTCAATTCATAAGAGGCTAATCAAAACTTGGGCGCTCGTGCTTTGGGAGGTGCATTGGGCTCGTCTCCGCCTCGAGAAACATACCCGGGATTGTTCCCTGTAAATGTGCAATTTGCGCATGATGGCGGCGTTGATCGATTTGTGGCAAAGCGATCCGCTGGCTCCCAGAAGAAAATGCCAGAGCTCGCCTGATTATCTGCAGAACCCACTGCTCACGTCAAAGCAAAGATACTGACTACAGCTTCACCACAGATGATGCAAAATCTGAGTGTCCCAAGTGTCCTGTGTCGCCATGGCCAATATCCGTCAGGATGCAGCTCTCCCAATCTGGCACCGGTCATGGTGTCATTCTTTGATCGCCCAGCATACCTATCATCGTTTATTTTTCTAAAGCCCAGCATACCTGTCATGAGGTCATTGTTTAAATTTTGTAAATCGTTCTATCATCCGCATGCGATGGCCGGTGTCATGTCATCATCCTCACACAATCGCTAATGTCATGTCATCATCCTCATAAAATCGCCAGTGCCATGTCATCATCCTCACACAATCGCTAATGTCATGTCATCATCCTCACACAATCGCCAGTGCCATGTCATCATCCTCACACAACCAATGATACATATCTTATCCATCCTCACAAAATCGCCAGTGCCATGTCATCGTCCTCACAAAATCGCCAGTGCCATGTCATCATCCGCATACAATTGCCAGTGCCGTGTCATCATCCACATACATTCGTCATTGATCAAACACTTTCTTCTTCTGCGGTGTCACTCCGAAGGCCCCCTTCAACAGGTCCTGATAGCTTTCATTTAAGCAGTGATGCCAGCGATCACTGAGCAGTCTGCAAGATCCTCTTCGAAGAGCATGGCTCAGGCAGGCCAATTCATCGCGCTGTTTTCCGTGACAGCTGCGGCTTCTTACTTTCACAGGCACATGATAGATGTCCACGTCACCCAGCTTGATTTGGAACCTGGGATGGGATCAAAGTCTAACGGGATACTCTTTGGTCTGTCAACTGCATTGAGCACACCTCTCAGCTCCAGGTCTGTCAACTGCAGTAGCGCGCTGCCGTTCAGTGATGCCGCCAGGGTCAGGTACAGCGCGGCTCCATTCTCCGCTGCCACGTTACGGCAGAGCGCACAGAGTGTCAATGCCATCCTCTGATTCTCGTAAAGCTTGCCCGCGAGAGCGCCCCCGTGCTCCGCCCGGCCGCCCTCGAAGCTGCATTGACTCACCTCGAGGGCCCCATGCGCATGCACTGCGCTGCCCTGGCCCTGCACTGAGTTAGCTACAAACGCTGAGTCTGTCAGCGACGTGTCGCTCCCTCGCATCGTCCGAATGCCTCCTCCGTGCGAAACAGAGGTGTGGTTCATAAAGACAGACCCTTGGATTGCTACCAGCGCGTTCTGGCCGATCAAGCACCCACTGCCCGAGTTGCCCTCCAGAACGGAATCCAGCATGTTGAAAGTAGAAGCCTGGACATTTAATATCCCACCCACTGTCACATCTGGTGCATCGCTCGCTTCATCTCGGTGCGCGGTGTTGCCGTAAATGTGGCCATCCTGCAGTGTAATAACAGACGAGTCTTCACCTGCATACCACACCATGCAACATCAGAGACCAACCATCACGCCACGCTGCCTCAAGGACCAACTCCGCCACGCCACGCAGCCTGAGGGACGGACAGCGCCACGCCACAAATCAGACATTGCGCTAGGGTGTGAGGTGAACACCATAGAGAACGGCGCCCGTTTCCGCCTCGTTGTGTGACAGCACCACCGCATGGTCCTTGGTTAGATCCAGCTGCCCGAGTACGCTGCCTGCGCACGCTGACAGGTTGGTCGACGGCGCCCAGACGCTCCCGCTACTCGTGTCGTCTGTAAAGCCGAACCAGGCTTCAGAGACGGAGAAGACGCCCACCCCACCACCCTGCTCGACTGCTGTATTATTCGCGATCACCACGGGCTGCATGAGGGTCCCCCAAAACCATATCTGGCTACCCTTCATTATCTGCATGCCTCCACCTGCCACAAAATCCTGACCGCTCTCAGAGCCCAACTCCTCTTGCACCAGCTATCGCATCGCAGTGGACTGCCATCCCTCCTCTCCCCAATCGGGACTACCTGAGACTTTGAGAGCGACCACATCCAAATCACGATCATGCTAGTGATTCTCAAACGCAAGCACAATTTTACTGCCATGAATGCTGGCAGTTGATGCCCACGGCCGTGCAAGAGTAAGCCTGGATAATGACAGACAAGATCAGGGAGGCACACTGGCGCCCAGGGCTCTCAGGGACAGGCACCAGCGTAGGTCGCGGCATTCCCAATGATTCGCATGCTAACAGCTTCAGCAACGGCCTGGTATAGCAGCATGCCACCGCCATATGTCCCCGCGAAGTTGAAGCTCAGCTCGGAGCTCTCGAGCCACACGCGGTTACCCAATGCGGTGCTGATGCCGCCGCCGCTGTACAGCTCAGCGCGGTTGCCCTCCAAGCGCGACTGATTTGTGACACGCATCGTGGCGTCCCCTTCCTGCATGGCTACTCCTCCCCCCTCCTTCTCAGCGCTGTTGTTCACCACACCACTGCTGCTGCGCACCTCCAGCTCGCACCCAGCGGAGAGCCACATCCCTCCCCCCGTCTGCTTAGCCTTGTTCTCCTCCACGAGGCTCCCCTCTTCCAGCAGGATGCTCGCGGCCGTCCAGGCATACACGCCACCTCCGTACTCCGCTGTGTTCCGGCACACCTGTGACGCTGCATGTACCTGTAGCTTGTTTGTACGATGGTACACGCCTCCACCAAGGCCCCAGCATACGTTTTCGCACACCCTACTGTCCTCGAGGAACGTGTCGGTATTGCTGCGTATCCCAGCACCGTTACTGTGAGCCACGTTCCACAGGATGTGGCACCCGCGCAGTACTACAAGCGCCTCTGCGTAGATCCCCCCACCATCGATATATGCGATGCTACCGGAGATCTCGCTGTCCTCAGCTTCCAAGGGTCCGGCGATGGAGATGCCGCCCCCGTTTCCCCCCTGCGCCTCATTCGCTGCAATCAGGGATCCATAAAGGAGGAGCTCGGCGCCGGAGTCGGTGCTATCAATGCCACCCCCACTCTGCGCCAGCGCCACACACCCCAAAGGTTGAGCCAAGGACAGAAAGGCTGTGCGGTGCCAAAGTGGTCTTTAGTATGCCTTTGGTTGGGTCCCACTTGTGACAGCAGTGCGCCACCTGCTTCATCGAGGGTAGCTATGACTGTTAGTGAATAGCAATCCGCTCAACCTCATCCTGTGGGCGGCCTCTGAAGCATATCCCTGGCCTGCCCTGAGCAGGGAACATTTCATGAGAAGGTTGCATCTTTAAGGGGAGCGCTCGAAGAGACGGTTGCATTGGCGGCTCAGAAGTGAACATTTTTGGTTGGAGAGGAACTGTGGGATCACTTCACGAGCGACAAAGAGATGATTGAGCAGCCTTTGCCTGGGACCTATCATAACACGCATGATGGTCTGCCTGGTTTCGTCGTCTCAGAACCAAGTCTTTCGGCATCTAAGGCAAGCTATCGTCCTGTTAAGGCATATTTGCGAACGTTGGAACGCAATGGATGGTGGACCTTTGCCACGTTGCCACCCACACGGCTGCCATTGATCGTCATTTGCACATCTGTGGCACTGTGGATCCCACTGTCGCCTCCACCACCCCATTCCCCTCCATTCCCCACCCCGACAATTACATGTCCGAATTAGGTCCCAGGCAAGAAGGAGTAGTTGGCTGTGGTAAGAGCGCGCCTAACAAGTTAATGGTGAACAAACGGTCAGCTGCTCCTGAGGGCATTAAACCACAGATTATGTGATCATTCCTCATTTCGATCCTTTCAACCCCAGAAACCCTGAAAATGAAATGGCGATCCCTTGCATGTGATGGGCTGACGTCTCTTCTCAACAGCAGATCGCTTTCCTGGAATTGATTTGTTTGTTCACACAGTTTTTAGAAGTTGTGTTTATCTATGAATTATCTTCACTCGAATTATTTCAACGTCAATGTTGGGCTTGCAAGGGCTCCCTACATTAAATATGAATCATTTCAACGTCAAAGTTGGGCTTGCAAGGGCTCCCTACATTAAATATTAATCATTTCAACGTCAAGGTTAGGCTTGCAAGGGCTCCCTACATTAAATGTGAATCATTTCAACGCCAATGTTGGGCTTCAAGGGCTCCTACATTAAATATGAATCTATTTCAACGTCAAGGTTGGGCCTGCAAGGGCTCCCTACATTAAATATGAATCATTTCAACGCCAATGTTAGGCTTGCAAGGGCTCCCTACATTAAATATTAATCATTTCAGCACGTCAATGTTGGGCTTGCAAGGGCTCCCATTAAATATGAATCATTTCAACGTCAATGTTGGGCTTGCAAGGGCTCCCTACATTAAATATGAATCATTTCAACGTCAAAGTTGGGCTTGCAAGGGCTCCCTACATTAAATAAAGATCATTTCCAACGCCAATGTTAGGCTTGCAGGGCTCCTACGTACTCATCTGAATCATTTCAGCGTAAGGTTGAGCTTGCAAGGGCTCCATTCAATATGAATGAATTTCAACGCCAAGGTTGGGCTTGCAAGGGCTCCTACACATTAAATATGAATCATTTCAACGTCATTGGGCTTGCAAGAAGACTCCCATTAAATATGAATCATTTCAACGCCAAGGTTGGAGCTTTTAGAACTCCTACATTTAAATGTTAAGCATTTCAACGTCAATGTGGAGCTTTAGGGCTCCCTACAATAAAATATGAATGATTTCCAACGTAGACATGGGCTTGCAGGGTCCCCTACATTAAATATTAAATCATTCAATGTCAGGTTGGGCTTGCAAGGGCTCTTCACATTAAATATGAATCATTCTACGTCAATGTTGAGCTTGCAAGAACCTACATTTACATATTAGTATTTCAGCGTCAATGTTAAGATGCAAGGGCTCCCTACATTAAATGTGAATCATTTCAACGCCAAGGTTGGGCTTGCAAGGGCTCCCTACATTAAATATGAATCATTTCAATGTCAAGGTTGGGCCTGCAAGGGCTCCCGACATTAAATATTGTCAGCTTGCCTTGAGGAAGATCTGGAATTTCTGTAATAAAGAAAGCAAGCGATAGATGCCCCTTGCTGAATATCCAACAGCTCCAGTGATGTGAGAGCCTGGACTCTGACAGACAGGCCGAGTGAGGACATGGTTGGTGACATGGACTGTCTCGCGCATCCTGAAAAGAAAGGGCAGGAGGCGGAGTGGTTGACACCGGCCCGGTTGGGTCTCTTATGTGCCTTTCTGGGTATTCTGGCAGAGGGGGAGCCTTTGACACTAGATAGTTGAAGCAGGTGTGAGTGCTGGGCATGTAGGGCTAAGGGTTGGCCCTGTTGAGCTAGGTGGTGAATGATGGGTGTCATTAGTTTGAGGTCGCGCAGGGCTTGGCAGCAGAGGATCTTTTGAGTGGCTTGTGGGATATCCTGAAGAGCATCCCTTGGATGGCAGGGCTCCGGAGACCTGCCTGGCCAGAGAGGAGGAGCACACGGATCAAAGGATACTTAACAAAGACGGGGTCTTGCTCGAGGGGAGTTGGCTGAGCTAAAGGCCATCGATATGATGAGGGATAATACGTCAGGGGCGTAGGAATTGCTTGCTTTTGCTCTCTTTCTTTTGGTGGGTGTGAAGCGCAAACAGCGAGAAGTTGTACGGTGAGCACTCACCCGCCAGTCACAGCCATGTTCCAGGAAACCTCGGAGTGCATAATGTTCGCCATAGAGTGACTTAAGTGAAGCCCTCCGCCATTGAGAGCTGCCTGGTTGCCTAAGAGCTGCATATCGCTGAACATGATGCTGGCCACATCCCTGGCATACATGCCTCCACCTTCACCAGCGCCTGATGCCCAGCACCCAGCTGCAACCAGTCAGAAAGGAGTGGGAACAGGAGGAAGGGTTAGGGACAAAGGGTGAGACTGCATAGTGGAAAGACGCTCTCCATCGATTTCGGGAACGAGGAGCAGGAGGATGCAAGGATTTGCC
>LGRX02014530.1:37130-58310 GCA_001247695.2 Cymbomonas tetramitiformis | reverse complement strand
CTAGATGAGGGCAACCAGGAAGGGCAGCAGGGGGGGCAGGGTGTGCACTGGCCCCCTGCTGCGAGACACCGCTTCTAGATGAGGGCAACCCAGGAAGGGCAGCAGGGGGGGCAGGGTGTGCACTGGCCCCCTGCTGCGAGACGCTGGTCCTGGATGAGTGCACCCAGGAAGGGCAGCAGGGGGGGCAGGGTGTGCACTGGCCCCCTGCTGCGAGACGCGGCTTCTAGATGAGTGCACCCAGGAAGGGCAGCAGGGGGGGCAGGGTGTGCACTGGCCCCCCTGCTGCGAGACGCCGCTTCTAGATGAGGGCAACCAGGAAGGGCAGCAGGGGGGGCAGGGTGTGCACTGCCCCCCTGCTGCGAGACGCCGCTTCTAGATGAGTGAAACCAGGAAGGGCAGCAGGGGGGGCAGGGTGTGCACTGGCCCCCCTGCTGCGTGACGCCGGTCCTAGACGAGTGCAACCAGGAAGGGCAGCAGGGGGGGCAGGGTGCGCACTGGCCCCCTGCTGCGAGACACCGCTTCTAGATGAGGGCAACCAGGAAGGGCAGCAGGGGGGGCAGGGTGTGCACTGGCCCCCTGCTGCGAGACACCGCTTCTAGATGAGGGCAACCAGGAAGGGCAGCAGGGGGGCAGGGTGTGCACTGCCCCTGCTGCGAGAGACGCTTCTAGATGAGGGGCAACCAGGAAGGGCAGCAGGGGGGCAGGGTGCGCACTGGCCCCCCTGCTGCGTGACGCCGGTCCTAGATGAGGGCAACCAGGAAGGGCAGCAGGGGGGCAGGGTGTGCACTGCCCCCCCTGCTGCGAGACGCCGCGCCTAGTTGAGTGAAACCAGGAAGGGCAGCAGGGGGGGCAGGGTGCGCACTGGCCCCCTGCTGCGAGACGCCGCTTCTAGATGAGTGCAACCAGGAAGGGCAGCAGGGGGGGCAGGGTGTGCACTGGCCCCCTGCTGCGAGACACCGCTTCTAGATGAGTGCAACCAGGAAGGGCAGTGATGCCAGGGATACAACTCACCAATCATTTAGACGAAACTATATCTTTGCATGAGGTGCCCCATATTTGGATCGAATGTTCGTTATGTGTTGCATATAGACGCGGTTTCGGCTCAGCGATTCTGCACTCCTCGGTGGTTTTCATCGATACTCGCCTGCGGGCGAGTGCATGGCTAAAGGCCAAAGGGTTTGCGCCCCCTTGTACACGAGGATGGTGGTCATCTGGCATTGGTTGGCGGCCCTCATGCTGTGCAGCGTGCCCCTCTTGTGCACAGTTCTGAGTGTGAGGAAGGTTGTTGGGAACTGGAAGGGCCACCTGATGGAGGCGGGTCGTAGACGGTGGCACCTTCCTGGCGGGTAGCGCCTCTCCAGGAGCACTGCCGACTCATCTGCCTTTGCTGCAAGGAGAGGCAGGGGATGGAGAGGGCCACAGGCTGTGTTTACCCCTGATCTTTTCCCGCACTAGGTCGCTGCTTTCCATCATTGTCCACGCTGGCAAAAGTTGCCGTGCACGTTGAGCGCGCCACAGGGTGGCCTGCCAGATCACGCTGACCCCGTGACCCCGGGGGTTGGAGCACAATGTCGCGCGCCACAGGGTGGCCTGCCAGACCACGCTGACCCCGTGACCCCGGGGGTTGGAGCACAATGTCGCGCGCCGAGCAGTGAGTGATTCATGCCGAATGCCTCTTGCCTTCCAGTTTACCCCGAAGTGGTCATGGCTGATGGTAGAGGGTAGGAGGCAGAGCAGTCTACTCAGACGGTGGCAACAGACGGTGATTGGTGGAGGCGGGGCTGGTGGTGGAGGGCAGGAGGCTGAGAGCACAGCAGAGAAGATGACACTGAAGCTGGAGCAATATCACAGGCAGATGGGTGGGTGCCTCTCAACCCGTCTACTTGCTCCGTCGATTTGTGGCAGCCCGTCCGGCCTGGCACATCTGAGCCGTCGATTTGTGGCAGCCCGTCCGGCCTGGCACATCTGAGCGTAACGCAGATGCTATCGAAACGGCTTCGGTTCTGCCGCGGGGCCGGCGCGGGGGGGGTTATCCAAGGGCACGCTGGAGGACCCAAGGCAACTTTTCGCTGTGACGCGAGGGGCGACTTTGCGCTGTGACGCGATATGGGTGACTTTTCGCTGTGACGTGAGGGTAGACAGGAAATGAGAAGCGGAGGCATGCGTGTGTCGCCTTCTGTGTGCTGAAGAGCATCGAGAGGGAGGTGCAGGCGGCAACGCAACGAACATCGCATTCGAGCTGATGGAGCAGCTGGAGACGGCGGAAGAGCAGCTGCTGAACATGTCCATGGACACCAATGTCCGTCTCTGCATCAGCGCCCCCCTTCCTTTCAGTACTGACCATTGATTGGGACTCCCGTTCTTTACTGACGGTTGATGGGCACTGCCGTTCATCCCCTCCTGAGTGCGGATCTGCCATAAGCGCGCCTTCTGTCCGATTCCACTGGCTCGATACATCGCTGGCTCGCCGCCGCCGGTGTGACGAATCTCCGAATAAGCGCCTCCGGTGTCATGCTTGGCTGGATTGCTGCAAGCAGTTCGATCGTATCGCTGTTGCCCGTTCGATGATGGTTAGAATGCCGCCTCCAGTTCCATCACAGGGTGCCAGAGCTTCGGCCTTGCGCTAGAGTGAGGCGACGCTTGAATCGGCCCTGCGCGCCCCCTAGTTGAGGCCCTGCGCGCCCCCTGATTGACTTTGGGTGGCCCCTTGGCTCAGAAGCTCACCAAGCACATGGAGATCACGATGGACCTGATCCGAGCAGAAGTTGTGCTGCTGACGGAGCGCGGCCTCGGCCAGCTCAACCACGCCGCGAAGATGGTCAAACAATGGGGTGCCAAGAACCCCTATGGCGACAAGGAGCACGCCTTCAAGGTGGCTGGCCCCGCCGTGCCTCTGACCCGGACTCTGACCCAGACCACAGGGTGTCCGCCGGAGGGTGCATGGCAGGAGTGCGGCGCTTGGCAGGCCCGCGGAGGCCACTGGCATCAACCGGGGTGCTCTCGAGCGAGCATTGAGTGGGTGGGGCACTTCGTTCCAAGTGCAATTTGTAGTGCTGCCGCGCGGCCCAGGCACTAATCGGGACGTTATCAGCGACGCGCTCGATTTCCCGTTTGCTGCATGAAATCATTGCTCAAAGCAGTCCCGGTCCGCTGGATCAGATAAACGATCCAAGCCCGTCAGCCCACCAGATGCCATCACAACGTTTTTCCTGGGTGGAATCTGATTTCATCACCACCCTGACGCGTCATTCCAGCGCATCGGATCATGGACAGGGTGAACTTGGTAGCATTCAAACAGCTCCGAAATGCTGTACCGCACGTCGGCCATATGCCTCTCGTTCTGGCGCAGGCACCTCTTGAGGCTGAGCGCCTGCTGCTCCCGGGAGGTGTGGGTGTCGCGGAGGACAGATTGCGTACAGCGAGGTAAAGCGCCTAGTCCTGGAGTACCAGAAGCAGATTGGGGTGGGGACGCCTCGAAAGGGTCTCAGAGAGATGATGAACCTGAACCCTGAGCAGTGCGAGGAGTTGGTGTCCCACCACTACAACGCACTGCATAAGCGAGTTCAGGTGCGATGGGGGTCGATGAACCTTGGCGCCTCGCCACTGTAACGCACTGCCCAAGCGACTTTGTCAAAAGAAATCAAAACTTTGAAAAAAGTTGTAATTCCTTTTGGAGGTGAGGGCACAGGAGCTTGTGGTGGCATACGATGTAATGGAGCCGGCAATGAAGAGGGAGATGGACACCGCTCAAGAGGTGGTCGCAAACTGCATGCTGCTTCATAACATCGCCAAGGTGAGCGCAACCATCTAACCGCCACTTGACCCTCCGCGCCGCAGGCATGGTGCCCCAAGCTTCGCCCCCCTCATCCCCTTCAGAATTCGCCCGGATGATATGCAGAGAGGATGCTGAGGGGGAGACGGATGGGGCTGGCCCTGGTAGGCACTAAAAGCGTGGCGCGTGAGACAATTGGAGAAGCATCATCGCAACAGGTAGCCGCCCTCCCCCGCTCGACACGGATCAGTGGCTCGCTACACACATCCAAGCACTGCCGGGCGCGTTCAGGCCCCCATGCGAGGCTAGGTATGTTCATGCCGGGATGGGTCATGTCCGAGCCAACCTTAAGTGCACAGCTGCAGCTGCCACGCGTACCCACGCCTCATTGCCTCGGTATCTGAATATTTGAAACCCTACAACCCTAAAAGAATTCCTGCCCTTCCCAGTTCCTTTGAATACCTTGTACGTTGGTGCAAAAGAAGCGGGGAGCTCGGAGGCTTTTTGAACCAGGAAGGAGCAAAAGGCTAAGGGGGGCGAAACGGTTTGCTGCGGGTGATCGGCCAACAGCAAGAAGAGGCCGAGCATGCTGTGGTCTGGCGATTCTGGCGATGCGGATTCCCCGAGGGGAATGAGGGCCAGCGTGATGGCTGTCAACGCCTTCAGTGATGCTGGCAAGGCTGCAGGAAGTAGGCGCAGCAGCATCAAGGTGAACGCTGATGATGTGATAAGTCCGAAAAGAAGCAGCCAGGTGGACACCAGCGTGCACTCTGAGAAACGCGTGAGCGAGAAACGCAGCAGCGTGCACTCCGAGAAACGCATGAGCGAGAAACGCAGCATTGTGCACTCTGAGAAACGCGTGAGCGAGAAACGCAGCAGCGTGCACTCCGAGAAACGAGTGAGCGAGAAACGCAGCAGCGTGCACTCCGAGAAACGCGTGAGCGAGAAACGCAGCAGCATGCACTCGGTGATGGACGTGGAGGAAATGATAGACTCAGACGCAGACGCAGAGGAGGAGTCGGATATTGAAGAGGAAGCGGAAGATGTTCTTCATCGGTGCCAGGTATGGAGCGACTTCTCAGTGGAAACAGTCATTTGCAAGGAGGCCCTGCTCAATCTCTGTCAGAAGAGGCCACCATAATGCCAGGATTCTCAGCTCGATCTCTGTCAGAAGAGGCCACCATAATACCAGGATTCTCAGCTCAATCTCCGTCAGAGAAGTTCTCAATCGTCGGTGATGGGGACGTCATGCACATGTAGTGAGCTGCAAGAAATGAGTAACCAAGCACATCTAATGTGCATGCTACCCGCGCGTGCTTGAAGAAGTGGCTAGAATACTTGCAGCTGCGCTCCAGTCTCTGCTCCATGCGCAAAGCTTTGAATCTTCCATATCTGGTCGGCCGTCAGCTTTCCTCCAAAGCTCACCTTTCGCTGCACCCGGCTGGAGTCTCGCCGGGGACGCCGCTGTGGCACAAGCGGAGTGTGCAGGCCCCCTAGAAGCACCCCAGATGATGGGAACTCAGACACCTGTGCAAAGATCAGTTGAGCGTGGGTAGGATTCTTTTTGTAAAATAATGCTGATAACAATGCCACCACCTTGGACGTTTTCAGGATTGGTCAGCTATGGTGCTGGGTTGTTCTGACCAGGAGCAACGGAGGACCAGTCTGAAGCTCATGTTAAACAACCGACTTGGGCGACGCCCGAGCGTCACCGAGGTCATGGACAAAAACGTGCTTCAGACAGATGTCAGCGCAGCAGCCACCCAAGATCCAGCAGGTGCAATGCCCTGCCAAGAACTTGCGCACCGCAATCGGAGATTTCATCACAGCCGTCGCACCTTGATGGAATAAGTAGCATCCTTGCCCTGCGGCTGACCGGGCCATTTGCCATCAGCCATCTTTCCACGCCGTCGATGCTTAGCGCGTGCTCCTCTCGTCCACGTGGATCATGCTACACACCACGAGATCAAAGGGTGGTGAGCTGCAGTCGTTTGACTTTGGGCGAGGTCTGCATGTGGGCAGGGATGCAAGCTGGAGGCCGCGAGCGGCGGCCGAGCGTTGCTGAGCGCATGGAGGCAGCGCCTGGCACGCAACGAAGACCATCAATCGTTGAGCGTTCATCCGAGCTGCAAATTATGCTGGAAAGGCGACCGACCGTCACTAATCTTGTTGAGGCGAGCCTGCTGCCTACTACCTCTTCAGGTGCGAACAATAAAACGGCAAGGGAATGTCCAGGTAGCAACTATCAGCACTCGGTTGGCTAATCGAAGCATGCCTGTGAGTGTTGCCTGGTTGTTTGATTGCTTGCGGGGGGAGCGGAGTTGTCCCAGCAATGTGCTGCGGTATGGAAGATGATTGGATTGATTGGATCATGGGATGTGCGGATCAGGTGAAGAACATCATTGGGGCATTGCTGACTGGATGGAGTCCAGTGTGGTAGCTGCTGGGAGGAGGGATTCTGCACCAATGAGTCCGTTATCGCCTATGGTCGCTGAGGTGGCTGAAAAACTAAAAAGTGGTTTTACAAAAAGGAAATCCCTGGTTCACTTCTAAGCTGGTAGACGTAAGGTCCACGTGTCAATATCGCACTCGATTACTCTCCCTAAGCAACCTTCCGTAAGCGCTCGACGGTCGCGACCTGTTGCGATCCTGATTCTGTCGGGTTCGTTGGTTCTCCGAATTTCAAAGCGCCGCGAGGCGCTGCCGATTTAATCGGTCATTTTAGTATATTTTGTGTTCACTGTCTGGTTGAGACATATTGTCAACGCCAAGTACTTAATGCATGGTGTGCGAAGCACACGTGCACACCATGTAATTAGAGCATACATATATATTTACCTATCTATCTATCTATCTATGGGATTGTGAAATGCTGGAAACACGGTGTGATACTACGGTATCTGACTGTAATGAAAGCAGTTGATGTGGGAAATTTTGCCACTGTGGAATGTAAGTGTACAAATTTCTGTCATTGATCGATTCTGCTCGATCCAGTGCGCGCGCACCTGGCATGTATTTGATAATGATCATCGTCAATTATTTTTCACATATATATATATATAT
This sequence comes from Cymbomonas tetramitiformis, assembly GCA_001247695.2. Classification (NCBI taxonomy): domain Eukaryota; kingdom Viridiplantae; phylum Chlorophyta; class Pyramimonadophyceae; order Pyramimonadales; family Pyramimonadaceae; genus Cymbomonas; species Cymbomonas tetramitiformis. The sequence goes on along the minus strand of LGRX02014530.1, from coordinate 51,475 downwards.
ATATTCGACTTGCAAGGGATATAACTTCCAAGTTCAATATGCTACAACAACCAAATGATGCAACAACAAGACCGCGAATGGCAGAGCGGGATGATGACACTATCCGGATCAGCGTCGGTCATGGTCATCGCTCAGTCAGCGTTCACTGTTTATTCTTTGTCATAAAATATATACGAATGATGAGATGACCGAACGATCACATTTTAGATGGCCTACACCCTACAGGCCTAGCGGAGGTTATTACCCTGGCGTGCACCCCTTCCCGCATAATATGTACAACGATTGATGCTTCGTATAGTCCAAAATATCATTGCAAGTCGATACAAAGCAATATGCGGTGCTATGGCGGTGTTGGGGGCAAGTTCTAGAGTGCTACTTGCGTATGCGTACTATTGTACTGCTTGACAGCCCGTGTGATCACCCTTGCCACCTTGGCGCGCACCCCTGACGCGACACATCATGTGCAAGACGGTGCTTATTATATAGTCCAAAATATCAATATATAAGTCGATACAAAGCGATATGCCGTGCCACAAAGGTGTTTGGAGTGAGTCCGGTAATACTACTTGTGGTATCGTGTACTGGTGGTATATTGTCCGATAGACTTCACTGAAACCCCTAATCTTGACATGTACACCATACCCCGGTATATATATATATATATATGGACTGTGCCGCAGTCCACAGCATGTCGTCTGGCGTGACAGCCATAACTAGCTTGTCGCTCGCACGTCATCGACTGAGCCATCGACTGATCGTAGGGTAGCAATACCCTCAGAGCCCAAATGGTACTTTTTGTCACGTCACTGAATAGTCTTGCCACGTCACTTTGTAGTTTTGAGACCTCAACGCTGCGCTGCGCTGCATATATGATATGTCATGTCATGTTATATCATGGTCATGGTCATATCATGGTCATATCATGTCATATCATATCATATCCTGTCATGAGATGTCACCACGGATCATGTCATCACCCATCATCGCGGTCGTGTCGCAGACTCGCGGTACCTCTGCTCCTTATGATTTCGAACCGGACCAAATTACCTTACTTACTTACTTACTTACCTTACTTAATCAGCAGCAGCAGCAAAGCGCGAATCCCAACGGGCGACACAGACGAACTTCCGATCTCACGATCGCCAGACGCTAACGATGACAGTGCCACTGCAGTCGCGTACATTTACCGCGACGCCACCCACGCGTTATGGCATGGCATGTTGGGATGCAAAAAGCGAAACACTGTCGCGCACATGATCCTACGGTCAGATGGCCTAGTGGAGATCTCTTTTTGAGATCGATCCGCCTAGTAACTTTGATATTCGATGATGGCATCGTCACAGCGCGCCTGCGCCTCGGATTTGTGCATGACCGACGGTGATCGTCTGGCATAGATACAATTGATCCTCTATATCGATCGTGAAAATGAAAACCAATTAATAACTCTTGAAGCTATTTTCCAATATCGATCTTAGTTTTCGATCGTCTGTGACTGCTGTATAAGATTGCATCCAATCAGACACCTACTATTTAGATCTCCAAGATCGGTAATTCGAGCTCGCGGAAATCTACCCAAAGTTCAATTCTCAGCGCATATTGAGTTCAGGTGTTCTTTTCAGGATTGCGTACGCATCTCTCGCCTGCCAGTCCCTCCTGCGTGCTGTGCATATTTATCCATGCCAATGCATGCGTTACTTTCTTTTGTTGTCGATGAATATGTATTTTTGTGTGTATGACTAACGGTTTTCTCTGTCGCAATCGCAGGATCCGCGCCCGACTCCAAAATAATGACCTTCGTCCCGCCTCAACTCCTTTTCCCGCTTGGCCATCGACCGACTTCATTCTCAACAGCCGCCTACGAATTGGTCAACGTTTAGTTCGAACATTGACACGCGCAGTGTTCGAATTAACCGCGTGTACATAGCTTGCATTTTTGTCACTTGTGCATGCCTCATTTGTACTCGCCCCATGCCCTGGAAGGGAATGGATCGCGCGGGGCATGCGGCAAGTGTTTGTGCCCACCTCTCCGCATCCACGAGAACCTGACGTTCGCCCTGCATGATTATGTGCCCCGCGAATGTTCTTGTCCCGTGACTGGATCTTATGTTTGAATGTGCACATTCGACCGTCGTGTTCCGCGTTTCACCATGTTCGACCGTCGTGTTCCGTGCGCGGGATCTGCGCTAGGACTCTCCCCATTTGCCTTCATGTCGTCGAGGGTCTTCAAACCCACCTGTTGACTTGTAATTGCCGTGTTTGCCCGGGCATGAAGTAGATTCATTTGCGCATAGCTTGGGACTCAGTCAGGCTTGACCTAATTTTAAAACTAGGTTCGCAATTAGGTCGGGCTTCTGGCTGGTCTGGCTGATGTCATCATCGCATTGCGTCATATTTATAAGTCCAGGGTGGACTTATACCTGTGTGTAGCAGTGTGTTGGTGACACATCAGCCAGACCAACCAGACGAGTACAGTAATAAGTCACTTATTACTGTACTCGTGGCAAACCACCATTGGGTGGTTGATGACGTGCGAGCGACAATGGTCTGTATAGTCCCAAGTATCATTACATACCGACCTAAAGCAAAACGAGGTACCGGAGAGGTGTTGGAGGCGACTTCTAGAGTACGAGGTGTGCAATTATCCCTACTCGTTGCGCCATACGCCGACTCGTGGCAAGCCTTTGCCACCTTGATTTGGCACCAATAGCCGTACAAAGTGGGCAGTCGTAGGTCAATTTTGTTGCCAACTTGGCTAGGGCGGCGGAACTTTGCTCGGGGGGAGATAGAACATCGATCCGCTAGGGGTTCGGCCGAAAGTGTTGCACTGGGGGAGGGGAGAGAGAGAGAGAGGTTACCCCCCGTGCCGAAAGTGTTGCACCTAGGGTGGTGGGTTCTCCTCCCCCCGCCGAACACGTTGCAGCTAAGGGGTTGCCCCCGAGCCGAAATCGCCCGCCGCATGGCTATTTTGCTAATGTGTGGACTGATTTCTAGCTAATAGGTAGGCTGAATATCGGCTCTTGTGTAGACTAATTTCTAGCTCACAGGTAGGCTGAATATCCGCTATTGTGTAGACTGATTTTAGCTCATATGTGGGCGGATTTTTAGCTCATATGTAGGCTGATTTTTAGCTCATATGCAGACTGATTTTTAGCTCATATGTAGGCTGATTTTTAGCTCATATGCAGGCTGATTTTTAGCTCATATATAAACTTGAGCGCCATCCCTTCCATGTGTCACCATCGTCATCATGTGTCACTTGTGGAAATCATTCATTCGTCGCCCTAGTCAACTTGATCGTATTCTAGCATCTTATCGATGCCATCTCCAAAAGTTTCCATGATACCATGGTGATACAAGGAGAAAGTTATCCACGCGGTGAAAACTTTGCTCCCGAGAAGGGTGGGTCAACCTTCCTAGGCGTTGGAGCGTGCTGCTAGGGGGGGAGCCCTCCGGGCGTTGAAGCTTGCAACTGGGGGAGGCCCCGGTGTTGAAGCTTACAACTACGGCAGGGAGGGCTAGGCGTTGAGGGTTCTTTTAGGGCCAAAATCCATGTTCTATACGGAACATAGATAGATGTTTACCCACACACACACCGGCAAAGTTCCGCCGCCCTATACAATGTGTGTGAGGACTGATCCCGCGCATGTATAGATCCTTATATCTGTTCGCGTGCATTTATACGCTACGAAAAAGCATGTTCTTCCGCCAAATCAAAAATGTTTTTTTTCTCTTCAGGTGTAGGGTGAGATGAAAGCAATCCTGAGAGCGTATTAAAACATTCCAACTCGACCTCCTAGCGCCCAAATATGATTGGTATATGTATATAGGGTTGACTCGAACGCGTTGGGCGACTCACAAGATCGATGTATCGATGGCTAAAAAATATTGAAGGTAAGGTATATTTTGAAGGTGTATTTTGACTTTCAAAAAACTAACGCATTCATTTTGAAAGGATACCCTACACTTTTGCATTACGTGTGGATATTCTGAGTCGATTATGATCCAATGACGCGTAATGCTATCGAGTATAGGTCCTACCTTTCATTGGATATCACTGCCAATGATCAATAGGGTACTAAAAAAAAATATCGGAAAAGAGGTTTTTACGGTAGGACCTACAACGTTCTAGGTCCTACCGTAAGGACCATCGGGTAGTAGCCATCGATCGAAAGGTAAAAGGTTGATGTAGTTGTAGAGAGAGAGGATGAGCTGCAAGCATACTTGCGCATCTCTCGTGTCGCGGCAGATGTTGACCTGCTTGCTTGGTGGAAGGTGCAGTCGGGCAAGCTGCCACACCTCGCCAAGATGGCCCGCCAGTTCCTTGCTCCGCTTGCCTCCACCAGTGGTGTTGAGCGGGCATTCTCTGCTGTGGGGCATATGCATGGAGACCTGCGGAAGTGCACTTCGGAATGCACAATTGAGCACTCGCTTATGGCGGGAATGAATACTTAGATAGACAAATAGATAATAACAGTGTAATAGAGATAGGGGAGGTTAGTAGTATTGTAAATAATTTGATGTAGGTGTTTTTGGTTGCCACATATCACAATTGATTGATCAGGTTTACTGCATATCAGAATTGATTGATATGTTTTGCTGCATATCAGAATTGATTGATATGTTTTGCTACCTATCAGAATTGATTGATATGTTTTGCTACGTATGAGAATTGATTGATTAATATGGTGTTTATCAGAATCAATTGATCATATTTACTTGCTATCACAATCAGTTGATGATTTTTTTGAAATATTAAAAACTATCGATAGCACTCGCCACAACTGATACCATGCCTTGAAAGGTTCCGAACTTTAGAGACTTCGTCTCCGGCATTCGACCATATTTCGGGAAGGGTCGCGTATTATTCCCGTCGCCCACCCATTTGGCTTGGGCAATTATGCAACGGTGTATATTTTTTCATCATTTTTACTGCTGCTTAGTTGAAGCTCTCTTAGTTGTCGCTCTCTTTTGCATTAATAATTGCTTAATTTATAATTATTAGTGCTATGTTGGTACCGTACCCTACTCCGTGACGTGTGCTCTAGTCTTTACATATGTGATTATTGGGTAGCTAGGATACCTAGGGGAGGCCCGAAGGGCAGGTGTGTCACATAACCTTGAGAAACTTGAATTTCGGAATGAAGCTTGTACGACCGATGATTACCTCAGGTACCGTTATGAAAGCCACACAACCTGCGAACCTGCAAAGGTTGTCTTATTTTAATATTTGTTTGTTTGTTTGTTTATTTATTTAATACGACCGATGGCCAGGGCTGGCCTCCTGTCGATATGCTCTCGACTATGGAATGGAGACGAATTCCCAGAAATAGACGAGGTATTTTCAAATTACAAGTGCGGGCGCTCTGACCCCCCCTACACTTCCGACTTGGTGCCGCGAGACCAGGTGGGGGGGTGGGGGGGGGGGGACTTGGGGATGACGGTACAAACTGAGACAAGGTCCCCCCCGCCTCCACCTTGACGTCACCATACAGACGATGCCGACTTCGTGGAACACTCTTGGGACACTGTTTTACATGTATAACTCAAAAATTAAAAAATGGAAAAATGGAATATAAATACAATCGTCGATAAAATATGTAGCTTGCGGGCGATTTCGCATCGCCTTGACCCACGTGGTCGATATAAGTTCGCATGTTGGGCAAAAATCGCCCTCAAAAACTTTTATATCGCTGGAAATATAAACGCGGTATTTTGAAATTATTTTGACCACGCGGACAGGTGACGGGGAGGGTGGACTTGGGACCTTGGACAAAGGCAATTTTCAAGGTGGGTCACGGGGAACCCACTCCGCTTCCCCCCACCGTGAGGGGGGCACAGCTGGCCCCGCCTATCACCGACCCCTTCTCAGCCCGAGATGTCACCAAAGGTCCGCTGTCAGCTTGTCGTGTAGCCAAAACACTCAACTAAGTATTTTATACCAATCTTAGTATCCGAGAACACCCGCCCCTGCGTAATTGTTCTGCTCCTTAGCACCCGACATATGCATATCCTTATATATATATATATATATCTTGTTTCCTGTCAGGTTATCGGCCACCACTTGTGGGTGTTCGGTTTGGTTACTTTTGGTCCTTGGAGCGCGTCGAGCCCTCCTTGCACATCAACGCCGTCTAGGCTGCTGTTTCGTCCTCACGACAGCCATCACATTCCGTCTCCGGCCACCGTTAGCGATCGCGGCCGCGACAAATTTTTATCGTCAAACCATCCAAGAGTTGGCAGGGCTACAGAAGTGCCCTACCGCTTTTACGCATTTTTGACCATTTCAAACTACGTGCTTCCGCCGATGGCGTCCAGCCGGCGAAGCCCTCGACCTGTGGTGGAGTCCCTCCGCTCCGCGCGTGCCGCGGCTGCATCTGGAACACCTGCAGGTTCCGCACTCCCCGGCTCTGCGGCCCCTACTCCTCAGAGGGGTTCTCGGACGCCGGGTCAAGATCCCGATCCGGTGGTGCGCATGTCCGCACTCATCAGCAAGCCCACGTTCATCTCGCTGGCTGCTACCTCCGCCGACTTTCATCGCGATGCCTCGGTCTGGGAGTCCACCCCGGTCCGCGCATCACAGCAGTACGAGTACAACGAGCGCTTGGATTACGCGTTCACTTACGGTGAGGAGCTCGTGAAGGTCCTCCGCACCCATGGCTTCAAGCCGCAGAAGGGCTACACGTTCGACGGCCCTGACTCCGAGACCGACTTCGCCGTTCTTCTTGGTAATCTTCGTCACGTGTTGTCCCCGATCTCCCACTACGAGTACGACAAGCTCTTCGACCTCGAGCACGAGTACCTCGAGTACCACTCGTCCCTGAACGAGCTCATTTTCATCATCCTCAAGGGCGTCCTCCACAGCACGGCTCTGGCTCTCTACCAGGAGTCCGCTCGAGTTCACCCACGCGGTGGGCGTTGCGCTTTGCAACGCCTTCGCTTCCACGTCGAGGCCACCAGCCCACCACGGACCCCGACACTTTCCGCTTCTGGACGAAGCTGCGGGAAACCAAGATTGACGAGACCGCCGACCCCGCCCCGCAACTCACGGTTCTCCGCGTCCTGGGCGACAAACATCAAAGACTTCATCCCGGCTACGACGACGCTGGACGTGTACAAGACCTTCAACACGTCCTCAGCCGGTCGGCGGCGAGCTCCCCGCACGTATCCCCACTTTATCTGGTGGTGCTACGCAGAGTGGAAGTCTTACCGTGGCGGGCCGGCCCGGGGCCGCAGAAGCTCGCTCCGGGCCGAAAGCGGACCGAAGGTTCTTTCGCCCCCGGGCCGCACAAAAATATGCGCCGGCCAAGCTTCGGCCAAAAATATAGGCATTTCATGCCATTCTTTATCAAACCCCCATACTTAATTTCAAATTTTAGCGCCCGCGGCGGGCATTTTTCTTCCTTGACCGATTTGGCCGAAAGCGGGCCAAGCATTTTTTCAATTGCGGGCCGCAAAGATTTTTGGAAGACTTCCACTCTGGTGCTACGTGAGCTCGCCGCTGGCCACAGGTTCACGTTCTCCACCCTCGCCCTCCGCATTGTCATGGTGTGGCAGAGCGAGGGACATCTCTCCCGCCTTGCCCCTTCTCCATCCCCAGGCGCTGGTGGTGGCGGGGCGCGGGCGGACGGAGCCGGTGGTGCCACGTTCAACTCCGTGCACACACGCGGCGGCATCGTCAAGCCCGTTGGAGATTGGAAGCCGCCCCAGAACCCCCGCGTCCGCTACTTGGTGTGGGAGGGGGTCGGCCACCCTTGCATCACATACTAGAATGTCCTAGTGACACAGTGAAAACGCTGAACGCCGTAGGGTTTGAGCGAGGCAATCTACTGAACTACTGAGTACAGGTAGGAAGTCATTGTACTATCACTGTCACTGTCATACGTCACACGTGATCTCAGCATCACATGCATCCGCCTTTGGGGCGTCACCGATGGCCACCTCACCACAAAGGGGGTGTGCCCTTTCTCGTGCATCACCGCATCATTTGCGCCTTCCATGGCACCGTCTGACGCGCCGACGGCGCCGGTGCGCCCTACGGTTGCTGCCTGGGCTCGGCCCGCCGGTGGTGTACCGCCTGCGGCTAACCCCAATGCCCCGGCGGGCCATGGCTCGCCTTCACTACAGCATGCGGCCGTGGACGACGATGACCCGGCTGCATTCCCTTTCCGCCCCTTTGTCGATCTTGCCGAGCCGGAGCCCATGCCCGACACCTCCGTGGACGACGGTGACACCGCTTGGCCGGCTCTCCGCACGGTTCCGTGGGTCCCGCCTTTTCAGGGTTCGTCTACGGCATCCTGGTCGGCGGCAAAGCAAGATTAACTAGCAGAGCACAACTCAGCATTGACCCTTCTCCATGCCTGCAAGGTGTGTGATGACCCTCGAGGGACGTGAGTTCTTTAGATTAGCTTGGCATTGGACTTTCAAACACTTTGGGATGGCACATGCCGGATTGCCCGAGCCGGTGTGGCTCCTAGACCCTGCAATGCTCCTGCCTCCTTGCCTGGTGACACCTCAACCCCACGGGGTGAGGTGGTGTCACGGGGAACCCAATCTTGCCCCCCCCAATGTAAGGGGGGGGCACAGTGGGTCTCCTGTCTATCACCCCTTCTTAGCCCGAGATGTCACCAGTGTCCGTTGTCACAGTTGTCAGTGTGCCATAAAACACTCAACTAAGTATTTTATATCATCTTAGTATCCAAGAACACCCGCCCCTGCGTAACTGTTCTGCTCCTTAGCACCCGACATATATATATATACTATATCCATATATATATATATATATATATCTTGTTTCCGTCGTTGGGGGTGTCGACCTTTGACTTGCCCATGGAAATCAAGGTGGGGGAGGGGACCTTTCACCTTTGACTTCGTAGGCTCAGAGAAGGTGGATGGAGGGGCGGGGTACACATAGGACTTGCCCTTAAAATGGCGCCCGCACTTGTTATTTCAAAACTACTCACCTCGTCTAAAACGAGAAACAGAAAGAGAATGCTTCCTCCAAGACCAACTGTCGCTGTCGTGTGTCACGCGTGTACTCGTGACACAGCGTCACACGACAGACAGGTCGCGGTCGTAGCATTTGCACCACGACCATCCGCATCCATGACCTTGACCAGCGCCTGCGCCTTCGCCCGATGAGGATGAGGCCTGACCAGCGTATGACATGGCATTTGAGTGGCATACAGTATCGAGTATGGCATGGCATGGCATGGCATATCGATGTGGCATTTGGCAGGCGCGGGCAGGCGCGAGGCGGGAAGCGAACGACAGCGACAGCCGTGCGACAGTTGTCTGCGTCTCCACCGGCACGTACAGTACGAGAGTCAGAGTGGAATTAGGAACAGACGAGAGCAGTAAAATTATTTGTGCTTAAAGGCCCGAAAATCTTTCTAGGATTCTGCAGATGCGTTAAAATCTTCCTCGAAAATAGAATAGCCATGGGTGCTCACCAGCAAAGAGCAGAAAGCATGCGCGTGCTTATGGTACGATCTGCCCAGATCGGTTTCCTGGCGGCCGTGGTAGGCTATGTAGCCTATCGCGAGCTTCAACCGTTGATGTGGCGACACAAGGCAGGTGTCGCTGAGGTAGGCCCGACAACAGTTCCCCGCAATCTTCGCGAATATATGTCGCAGCTTAGATACCGCAACCGATTAGATAAACTTGCGATATATTGTATATACCTCCCGTTCTTCTCAGCTTGTTGCCTCGCGAGACCCAAGGCCATTTCTTCTTCGATACGACTCCCGGAGAGCAGTGGTTTGGCATGAACCAAGACGGTAGTGTTTTCATTTCTGGACAGTGTATAACTGTAAAGATTGAATTCCAGTTTGGAAATACAGTTGACGCAGTTTATGCTGTTGAACACGATGCGCCCTCCGGCGGTCCGCCCTGCATGTGTAGTGTTATCTGTGATGTATTGTCCGCTACGAGGCACTTGTCCTTCCTGTCTTCAGATGAAAGGAGCATATTCGATGCCCGAACATTTACTTCTCAGCTTTGCTTCTTGCTTCCGAGTTTCGCTTGTTTGCGCCATCGAGCAACTCGAAGCATGTTAGGATTGTGCAGTGCACTTGCGGTTAAGCGTCACCAACTGCGAGCTCACCCGGACGCAAGCGTTCTCAACTGCTGTGTACAGGAAGGGAAGACGGCGATCCCAGTGCAAATGAGTAGTCAGGTATAAGCCCTAAGTCGCCCTCTACACCTCCTTCTACGACCGAGACTGTTCCACCCTCCTTCACTTCATTCACTTAGACGCACATGTTCCCCGATAGGCCGCGGGAGGTAGCGACGGCGAAAACGAGGTTATCCTCCACGAGTCGGGCTCGCCTTTTCGGGACGCAAGTGTCTTTTGATTGCCCATCGCAACTCTGTTGGAAATATGAACTTGCACATGAGTAAGCTTAGTTTGCACGCCGCTGCTTAGTGAAGCATGTCGAGAGATCTGCCGACTCGCTATCAATTCATGCAGATAAGCTGGTAAATCTTGCAGTCTCCTAAGTTCTACAGTCTTCGGCATAACATCTTTCGCCTTTGGGTGATCATACTATCGGCGTCCTCACACCTAAGTGCCGCGTAAGTAGGAGGCGCCGAGTGCACCGATAGCGCTCATTGCTCGGCATCTTCAGATCCTCTTACCGCACAAATAGGAGACGCTGTGTGCACCCGCAGGATTCCGTATGCTTGCCTCGTGCACAGTCGCTTGTTTTGGCGAGTGAGGCGCGCCACTCGTATGTTGCTGTGTTGCTGTCGGGAGCAGTGTGAAAAGGAGCCTCCTCGAGTGCCGCAAGCAGTGCAGGTGGGTGAACCGTGCAAACCTGCATTTAGTGCCCTTGCCTCTCTCTCGCGATCAAGAGCTTTCTATCTGTCACGAGCGTCGAACTTTTAGCTGTCCTTGTCGGACTTTCCGATCTTCTTGTATACCTTATGTCAAACGAACTTCATGGTTTCTCGGAGAACCTTGCTCTCTTCGTCGAAATCGAACGTCGCCTTTAGAAGTCTCTGTACGGTCGGTGGCAGCACCGCCCAGTCGATCGAAATTCCCTCATTGCCAGGGTGCGGCGTTCCGGCTAACTCCAGTTGAGGAGCCTCGTGTGTTGTGGCAGTTGATGGACATCGCCTTCCCATGGGTGCACGAAAAAGCGAAGAAGGTGCATCATGGCGAGCATGTTTGGTGCGCCACCAGAACACACTCATCCCCCCGACGTCCATAGAGGAAGCGTGCCAGCCCTCGCGCGGCAACCCTCAGCGCTGCCTGCCCTCGCGTCGCAACCCTCAGCGCCGCCTGCCCTCGCGTCGCAACCCTCAGCGCCGCCTGCCATCGCGTGGCAACCCTCAGCGCCGCCTGCCCTCGCGTCGCAACCCTCAGCGCCGCCTGCCCTCGCGTCGCAACCCTCAGCGCCGCCTGCCCTCGCGTCGCAACCCTCAGCGCCGCCTGCCCTTGTGTGTCGCAGCCAGTTGCTGCACACAGCTGCTGGCTGAAGGCCGCCTGAGCAGAGTGCCGGCGAGGAGGGGTGCGCTTGGTTACGTCGGAATGCTCAGGGCCCCGAGCCTCTTTGTCCATCCGCCAGGACCTTATAGCGGGCGGGCCTACAGGGTTGGTTGGTATTGTGTGGGAGTGGCGGTGCTCAAGGGCAGCCACGTGCAGCTTGTGGGAGCAGTTCAGTGTGCAGTTGATGGAATTTAGGGGTTGGAGGAGGTATCAGACGATGATGGAGGTGAGGCGGGGTTATTCGGGCTAACCAGGAACCACCCGCGACCGAGCACACGGCACATTCCCGATGAGGAGAAGGGAGACAAGTGGATTGTCATCACTTCGATTAACGAACCCACGGAACAGGTAGGTTGGCGTCAGCGCTCCTCGCCGCTGCACACGCTTTACATTTTCCGCACACAAGGTGACAGTCTCTCCGATTGTGATCGTGAGGCTGCTTGACAGTGAGTTTAGCTTCTGCTTTGGATGGAGAGCGCAGCGGGCCATCGATGCACTGCTTTGAACGGAGAGCGCAGCGGGCCATCGATGCGCTGCTTTGGACGGAGAGCGCAGCGGGCCATCGATTCTGGTTCCCTGCATCCTTTGTGTAAGAGCAGAAGCGGTGACGGCCGGCATTATGCCACATTCTTCCTGCGGGGTCTGCCTTTACCTAGTGGTGGTCTGCTCGAGGGGCACAACAGCGGCTCGAGGCGAACTCGAGTTGCGTGCCTCACCCCATCTATTGTGAGCGGGCGCCGGGTGGGACACGGCGCAGGTGAAAGCATGGGCTACTCTGCACCCCGAGTGGCGGCTGGTGGTCGTCGGGGATCGCAAGTCACCCACGGTGCTCCTCCCGCACGCTCCCTTACCACAGCCCTTTCCGTGATGTGATCTTTGAGCACCTTCGCATACGGCTTATCCCATCTAGTACAAGGAGTGACAGACAGCAGGACCAACTCCTGGGAACGAACGAAGAGGAGTGCACGTCACACTCGGGTGTGGGCTAATCCGTTTAGCCGCCACTCTGGGGTAAATGGAACCTTTGGGAGCCTCATGGCGTGTTGCCACGTTGGCATGCCCCGCAGATCTCTCCACCCTCCTCATGTGGTAGTGAGTGATTAGAGTGTCGGCATTTCGGAGAGTTCAGAAGAGGGGAGGCGGCGCGCTGGGAGGGGAGAGGGCTATAGCTGAGGGAGAGAATTTCGGAGTGGGGAGAGGCCTATACTTGAGGGAGAGATATTCGAAGTGGGGAGAGGCCTATACTAGGCTGGGAGCGGCACACGGTCGGTATGGGAAGGGAGCGGGTAAGAGTAAGGGGAGGGGCACAAGGTCGGAGATGGCTAGAGAGAAGGCGCGAACTTGGAGGTGTGCAAGGCGGGTATCGGGACGAACGAATGCTGACGTGGTGGATGGCGCTGTGGCAGGACTTCAAGTGGCCGAACTGCACCTACCTCTCGGTAGACGACCAGCACCAGCTGCCCTACAAGTCCCTCAAAGTGCTGCCTTGGAACTCCTATGCTCGGAAGATCGTGAGCGCCTGTCGTCGCCACCCCGCCCTCTGCCCATTTGCAACCCTGCTGGAGTCCATGCCTATCCATCCACCCTCTCCCCACCATGAGCGAAGTGCAACTTTGGTGGAGGGTGCACCGAGGGCCGTTGATGCTTTAAGACTTTTGTGGAGGGTGCACCGAGGGCCATTGATGCTTTAAGGCTGACTGCTTCCTATACTGTCTCGCCGCCCCGCTGCTTGTGTCGCTGTGATGTACCCTCGGCACTGCACCGGCGCTTGAGACTGGTCCATGTTGGTGGCGATCAGGTGGGGTATCTTTATGCCATCGAGCACGGTGCCACCGTTGTGTACGAGACAGATGACGACAACGGCTTTAAGCCGGAGATTGGCCTCTCTGGTTTCCGCCCCATCCCCGCCCCCTGCGCCCCTTCGTGCTGGCTACATCCGTACGAGGCTCGCCCTTGTTTTGCTTGGATCTAGTCCAACGTGGATGCTCAGGTTTCGCGCTGTCCCGGTGTTACTCCCGATGTCCCCCGCTCCATTTCGGGCCGCCTGCTTCTTCATTGGTGTGATCACTCCGATTGGTATCTGCGGGCCTCGGCCCTTCCTCGTCATCCTCGGGGTGGCCATGCGCCGGATGCTGGTGGACCGCGGTCTTTGTCACATGCTCGTGCTGCAGTATGACATGCCCGCGTCTCTGTCACATGCTCGCGCTGCAGCATGCCACGCGCCCTCTAGCGGCGCTGGCTCTCCGATGCGGAGCAATGCGTGCGCCAGCATCTGCGCCTGCAGTTACCCGCCATCGCCTTCGGGACAAGGGCGCAGAGGCTCGTGGTGAGAGTGCAGACTGGTCCAATTTGAGTTTGAGATGCGACGGTACTGTGGGGAATAGGGTTCCTTCCCGAGAGACCGGAGGCCCTGACATTGAAGGTGCAGCCCGGCGGACCCCGGCTCACGTGGCACAGAGGACGCAGGCGGTTTTAGAATCCAGCACGGCAATTTCATGAAAGGCGCTAAACTCGTTTCATTAATAACTTAAAAATCTGTTCACACGGAGCGCCGTGAAGGTGAGTCCCAAATCGGTCCTCGGCGGTTGTGATTTGGCGATATTTCATGAACTAAGATCACTCGTCACTCGCAGATCCTACTAGCTCTTGCAAAACCCAGATCCATCTCACAGTGACAGTCATGATCACACTCGTGTCATGATCACTGCGCTGTATCTGTATCGTTGCTGGTGTCTTCGACCCTACGGTTCCAACTGTTCTACAGGATTTCAGGGTCTTGACTTAGGGTTTCTCAGGGTTTCTTCAGGGTTTGACTTGTTGTGAGCTACATAGTCCCTACACTGTGTGGGATAGGGGG
>LGRX02014530.1:0-34005 GCA_001247695.2 Cymbomonas tetramitiformis | reverse complement strand
GTCCGAGCGACTGAGCCGATGATCTGTGAACGAGGATCGGAGGTGGTCCGAGCGTCTGAGCCGATGATTTTTGAACGAGGATTGGAGGGGGTCCGAGCGTCTGAGTCGATGATGTTCAACGTGCTCTGCGTGTGGATTTCGCTCGGGGAGAGCTGGTACCGCCGCGCCGCCGGTGAATTGACTGGTCGCCCGGCGGGGCTCTGCAGCCGGACGAGAGCGTGAAGGTGGCCAACCCGTACGCTCACTTCGGGATCCCCTCTATGTGGCCTCGGGGCTACCCCATCAACGCCGGCGGGCAGAAGGTGCGCCCTCCCTTTTGTATGCGTGTTTTGGCAGCCAGGCGGTGATGAGCAGAAACACCATGTTTCGTCGTGCTGGGGTGCGCTGCGTGCCCCGTGCTGCGCCGCCTGCGTTCGCCCCGGCCCAGGGCATGCGCCGAGGTCCAAGGCAAGGGGGATGTGGGCTTCAGGGAGTGGACGCGGACGCCACACTGGAGTATGACTCAGGTGGTCATGCCCTCTCTAACTCCCCCCCCCTCCTCCCGTCCTACATGGCTGAATCAAAGTCTTATCGTTGCCCGGCTGACATGGCTGACACGGCTGACAGTTTATCTTCAGTTTTTGCTGCTCAGCATGTCCCTGTCACCATCTGCTTGCATGACGGACCGTGCATCACCCTGTCACCATCTGCTTGCATGACGGACCGTGCGTCACCCTGTCACCATCTGCTTGCATGACGTTCCGTGCGTCACCCTGTCACCATCTGCTTGCATGACTGCGTCGCCATCCACATCTAAAGCTGACTCTTTGGTTTCCCGTCACCGTCCACTCCCAAAGCTGATTCGGCATGTCCCCGTTATAATCTGCTTCGAGAGCTGACTCGGCATGTCCCCGTCACCATCTGCTTCCAGAGCTGACTCGGCATGTCCCCGTCACCATCTGCATAGGCTGTCAGCGCATGTCCATCACTATCTGTGGAGAGCTGACTCGGCATGTCCCACCCCGTCACCATCTGCTTCGAGAGCTGACTAAAGCGCCATCCCCGTCCACCATCTGCTTGGGGAAAGCTATTTCGGCATGTCCCCGTCACCATCTCTGCTTCGAGCTGACTCGGCATGTCCCGTCACCATCTGCATGGAGAGCTGACTCGGCATGTCCCCGTCACCATCTGCTTGGAGTAGTGCTGACTCGGCACCTCACATTGGCCCTCGCCCTCCTGGAGGGACGGTGCCCGCGCGACGAACGGCACCGAGGCGGCGCCATGGAGCAGCGCGTGCTGGAGCCCCACCGGGGAGGGGGGAGGGCTTCTTCAGAGGAGAAGCACGAGCGCTTTGCCCCCATTCAACAGGCCCTGGCGGACCTCGACCCTGACGTGGACGCCATCTTCCGCCTCGTGCGCGCCAAGGTGCTCTCATCTTCCCTCCGGCTATCTCGCCTCACGTGTGGGGGGTGAGATTTGGAGAGGAGAGCACCGTGCAGCCTATTCTCAGAGCGGCTCGGCCGGACTCCGATCGGTGCCTGAAGCCTGGCCGCTCAGATTCGTTGCATGTCGGGGTAGCATATCCCTTGGGCCTCAGGGGCCTCCAAGCGGCAGAAGGTATGGAGTGGCCCGGCGGCGAGGATCGCGGCTCTGAGGGCAGCCGAGCCCCATTCAGTGCGCCTGCCATTGGAACTCGATTCTTCCCGGGATGGCTTCTCTCCCGGTAGATACTGAAAGGGTTTGGAATGGGGCCCCCTCTCCTCCCCTATCGTCTGCTCATCCCGCTCTCTGATGTGTGCAAGGTGGGTTGCGGGCATGCGCCTGCGGGTGCCATTCGACGAGGCGCGCCATGATGCTATGCTCAGACTGGCTAGGAGGAGATCCGGTCTCGCCATATCTTGCTTGGATGTGTCGGTGGCATGTGTGGGCCCCTTTGAGCCCATGCGGTGACGTGGAAGATGCCCAGCATGCCGGATGGTCCTTGTGAGCCTTCCTCTCTCATCACAGTCGTCGCATGCCACAGGTGTCAAATTGGCACACTCCTCCGTCTGTCCCTTGCTGACTGAAGTCTATGACGTCCATTGGAGGACACTTCTTTCCTTCTCGGTGTTTCTTCGGCCGTCTCAGTCTCAGTCTCCGCTGGATGGCCGGGAACCGAGCATGTACCATTTGCACATGCGAACTTAGATCCGAGCTTGCACCCGGTTTTAGAGGTCAGGCGCCTCTCTGCGAGGGGCGACTCCTCCGCGGGCATGTTCAAGTGCGGGCGGGTGAGGGGCGCCGTGACGCGTGACAGGAGCTGGGGGACTTCCACTTCGACGGAGACAAGGCACCCGTGACGTACCCTGCAGGCATCATGTCGCCATACAACTCACAGAATACCTTGCACCACCGCGCTGCATTCTGGTACTCCCTGCCTTCTGTTCACGCTCCCCGCTCTCTGCTGCCGGGTGACCGCTCCCCTGACCCCTCCCGCCTGCTGCCATCTGATATCCTTCCATATTTAGCGTTAACCTGCGGCGTTGGTCTTGCAGCATGTGATCTTTCTGAATCGACAGGGCCGCGCACATCTGTTTGCATGACGCCGCCTGCCGCAGGGAGCTGCAGCTGCCTACGCTTTGTCATCCGCTGCAGCGGACATGAATCCCAAATGCGTGTGACAATAACAGGCGGGCGGGGGGCTCAACTATTCAATCAGGGGACTGTACATCCCCTCCACGGTGGCCATGCGCGTGTGCGACATCTGGCGCAGCTATTGGGCTCAACGGATCCTGTGGGAAATCGATGCTGAGGTGGCATTCTTGCCGGCGTCTGTGGACCAAATTCGCAGTCCACATGACTACCTGGTGCTCCCTCCCGTCACATTCTCGCTTCCCCCATCCCCCACAACCTCCGGGATCTCGCTGCTGGGAACCAACAAAAAAACTTCAAGCAGTTTTTTTGCCCACCATAAGATTGAGGTTCGGGGGAGTCTCTGGATCGTTGGATCAACCTGAATATGTGCAGTTGTGTGAAATGTTGGATCAAGCTGCCTGCATGCAGCAGACGCCTCGGGCCGTTGGATCAGGCTGCTTACATGTATTACTTGGCTGCCCCACACCTGTGAGGCTAGGGCTGGGCGGACGTTCCCTGCATGTCAGACGGTACGAGACTACCCGTAAACCTTGGACTTGCCATTCTGCTGGACCAACCACCGTGCGGGCTGGACCAATGGGGTAAAGCGACAGTTGGATCAGCCATCGTGCTGAAGTGAACGGACGGCTAGGAGAATTCAAGTCTGAAGGGGGTGTTTTCACAGGGTGACTTTCTGGAAGAGATTCAGATGTACTCTCAGGTGCTTCCTCCCATCAAGGCGTCCAGGCCCTCGAGGTCGGAGAGAGAGAGAGAGCGCGCGCGCCCTCTCACCAGAAGCTTCCTTGAAGCTCATCTTCATGTGACCTGCCACAGAGCCCAGACTCACACACCTCGCACTCTGCTCTCTGCCTCCGACATGACCGCTGCCCGAGGGCGCTGCCTTTTGTGAATAGGTCTCTGATCTGACGTTGCTATGACGCTTCGTGCGGTATATTCCTGGGTTCGGGGTGGGGTGGGGTACAGTCTGGCAAGTTGGTGGCCTTCTTGCGTGCGTGGAAATGTACCGCAGACAATGTCTTCGACTGCTGCCTGGCGCTCTGTGCAGCCATGGCGAAGAACGGCTTCTGGGGGGCCGAGGAGATCCCGGTGATGGAGGCCTGGCTCGAGGACCTCTACGTCTTCGGCAAGGTGGACAGCCAGAAGACCTCCGGTGGGTGGCTAAGGCCCTGCTCATGTCTGGATGGTTCTGATGAGAGCTTGAGGGGCTGTCTAGAGTTGACTATTGGCGATGTCTGCATGGTCGGGATGGTTCTGATGAGGGCTTGAGGGGCTGTCTAGAGTTGACTATTGGCGATGGCTGCATGGTCGGGATGGTTCTGTTGAGGGAATCTGTGGAATTGGAGTCTAGTATTTATGGATGGTGCGGATGCCAAGACTAGAGGACCGTTGGGCGAGGTGTCTTGAGCAGGGTTCGGGCTACACTTTTGGCCAGCATTCCTGAGGCACTTGTCCAAATGAAATGTAAACTGTGGTTGTGTCTGAAGGGTCAGAGTTTCGCAGCTGCGTGCATGTGGGTATATGCAGTCCATATGTCACTTCGCTGAAACATCTAACTATTAAGATGTGG
The DNA here is from genome assembly GCA_001247695.2 of Cymbomonas tetramitiformis. Lineage (NCBI taxonomy): Eukaryota > Viridiplantae > Chlorophyta > Pyramimonadophyceae > Pyramimonadales > Pyramimonadaceae > Cymbomonas > Cymbomonas tetramitiformis. Next base: position 29,825 of record LGRX02014530.1, on the reverse strand, counting down.
AGATCCGGCAACGACAAAATATGTTCACATTGATGCAACTTTAGTGATGTTATGCTTTTGTGGAAGGAAGCGATGCAAAGAAACAGTGTGCAGGTCTTAGGACAGTGCTCTAGTTGGGAGCAACTCACCGTGAGAGGGGAAGTGTGCAACAGGCAAGTACACCCCTTTGGGGTCTATGTCAGATTCGAAGATCACGACGATGTCTGGTGTCCAAGTCCAGAAGTAATCCGATAGCTTTGCTCAAATGTGATTTAAAAAACAACCGAAATGTCAAAGTGTACGCGCGGAAGATTTACAATTTCAACCAGTAGCATCACTTGTCACTAGCATCTAGGAACACATCCATCCGGTATATACAAATAGCACAGAAATTTGTGTACGCCGTTGTGATATATCGAATTTGTGTTACTGCATGTATGTTCTGTGAGATTATGAAGCGCCTTTGGATTGCCTGACCCTATACGGAACAGTGCGTGCTAAGTTTGCATTGTTTGTCTTGCGGTACACGGCAAGCACTATGTCATCAGACACTAAACGAGTCACAGTCAGTCTTCAGGATGTCGAATCAACGTGTGTTCCGCATCCTGATGAAATAGGGTATTTATGATTGTTTTTGGGGTGTAAATAGGCTTGGGCTTTAATGCACAGAGATTTGCATCGAAATTGTTGTATGTTTTTAGTCGTAGTAAGAGTGCGCCTTAATGAAGGGTTCATTGCCAATTTCGCAGTATGATCATGGCAGCATGAATAACACATCTGCATTCGGAAACGTTGCATCAGCGATCCAGCTCCAGCAACCAGGAGTTCAAATATGGGCGTCAGTCTAGCAGATGAGGAAGTTCACAAGACATGAAAATATCTTCTAGTACCCAAAGATTCTTTCAACTCATGCCAGGCATCTGCCTCCGGGGGAACAAACCGCAGTTTTCGCTTAAGGTACTTAAAACCGGGTGGAGGAACTACATATCGTATCGGTCGAATCATAAAACGTATAGACAGTGACGGAGCATTTGCTCGCGTCAGAATCGTGCGAGCGACCCGTGCATGCGCGCCTGTCCTGCTGGCGATAGGATTTTTATTGTGGCATGCCTTATATTATGTCAAAGCAGAAGTCTTACGTATATGACGTTTAACTGCATTATGCAATCACAACCTGCCATATTTCAAAGAAAGATGCATACGACCTGCTGGCGCATATTTTTTCAGCTTCCAGGAACGGATGATGCAACATCGCCAGATGGAGGAAGGACACCCGCTACCCTAGTTGTCACAGCGTGCTTGGAGCACGCGACCCTGCTGCGCGTCCAACTTGGCTTTGGAAGGAGAAGGACTTCACGGTCATTATCAGCAACATACATGGGAGCTGTTCCATCACCCCATCGCGATGCCCGAGCTTCCAATGACCGAGATGCTACTGCATCCAAACCCAGACGCTACTGCATCCAACTAGCGGCCCTGCTCAGCGACGCGTGCATTGACAGCTTTGACGGAAAGTGGTTGCAATATCCCCGCGGGGATGGATAGTAGGTACTTTCGTGCGTTTTCAGCTGATGGCGGACCCATGCGGCTGCCGACACGGCCCACCGATTTCGAGGATTTGCATCTTGGTACGACGACTGGCCCTCAGATATATACCAACGCTCCCTCAGCACGGCTCAGCGGAATCACTTGGATGCCTGAAGCTGGAGGAAGCCATCGGGAGCTATTGAGGCCAGTAGAGTGTTGCGACGGCTGCGGGTGGCGATTGAGAAGTTCTCGGCTGAGGTCGACCAAACACAAACTGGCGGAGCTCTGCTACTCCCACCGCTTGACCCAACATCGCTCTGCGACTGCTCCCAAACCACTGGCCCGCGGATCACCGAAGGTGTTAAGTGCCTTTCACATTACTCGCTCGATCTGCTTATGCAGTTGTCGATTAGTACTTCGACAAGATTTTGTGACGATGAGCAAAGTACTGTGCTCCCAATCCACCGTTGTTGTTTCTCTTCGTTGCTTCACTCCTTGTCCACAGAAATGTGTTTGAACAAGTGATGAAGAAAATATGATAGTGTGCAAACAGCTACGTGATGATACGCATAGCTGTGAACGTATTGTACATCCTCGGCTTGAGTCCCTCGTGTTCTTATTCTTGCCCCCACTACGATAAAATGCTAGAGGCAGTTGCTTGTCGCTGACTGTGATGGTGGGATGAATAATGAAAAAAATTGTCGGTTTGACCCGGAGATATCTCTTGGCACTCCATGTAAAGTGAACCAATGTAAGGGGACGTGTCTCCATCCCTGCAGCGAGACGAAACGAAATGCGCCCAAGGGATATCAAAAAGTGAATTTGACGTGTCCTCATAGAGAATTTGACGTGCCGTACATAGTATTCACTCTGGAGTGATAAGCACACGATGCAACACCTCGAATCGAAAATGCATTCGCAGCCTAGAGAGTTTGAAAGACACAGTAAAGGTTTTTCTCAACGAACACTATTGCCTTCATGCTAGCCTTGTTATGAGGCTCTTTTGAAACGGTGTGTTAAGTTCCTTAAAAAACCAAAACCCTCAACTTGCGAAGGCTTGTATGTGCACCAGTGAGGCCGAAATAGGCATGGAACCAGAGCCCCCCATCTCACCTAATGCATGGGCCATGACCACAGGTTTATGCCGCACTGTCATCACCGTGCACAGGTAATGCCCAAATAGGCAAGGACCCAGAGTCCCAACTTCATCAAATGTATGAGCCATGACCACAGGCATAAGCCTTACTGTCAGCACCGTACATGCCACAATCAACCCAGTCAACATCTGCGTGTTACAGTGCTACGTCCAACAATCAGGCATCGGCTCTGTTGGATGTCAATGACAAGGTCAGTCTCGCGCGCCCATGTTGAGCTGCCAATGTACAAGCGCGAATCCGCGAATCAGGATCATCATTCGGGCTGCTACAGTTGTGTCAGTGGTAAGAAATCAGGTATATGCTCGTGAGACAACTGCGTGAAGAGATTGAGCCATCTCGTGCCTATTGCCGAGAACTGCACAATACTAAGGTATTATGTTGGGCACCAGCATGCTAAGCCGTGAAAAGTAGACCTGTGGTTGCTCGGGTCACGTGTCCGTTCTGGAGGGCTACAACTGTTTGTCTTGTACGCACGTCGTTCATCCACAGTTGCACTGTGTGCATAAGCGCGACGTCTAGATTCCTAGCGTACAAGCATGATTCCTGCTTGCTTCCGGAAGGTGCTTCTTCAAATATGAAGCGCAACTGAGTTATTACTATTTCGTGACGACAAGGCCACGATCATGCCTCTCATGCCACGTCAGCGAGTTTGAAATCCGCAGAATCGCGTCACGTAGAATTTGTCGGAGTGGAACTGCCCCCACCTCCATGCAGCTGCATCATGCGTACGAGCTCGGTATGCGCGCGCGTCTCGCTCCAGAGCGGAGCCGCCGCGACCGCTTTTGCCTTGGGCTTCGCACGCACTTCTTCTCGGCAGAGAGGGCAGGTCTGATGGCGCTCGAGCCACGTTTTAATGCACTGCGGATGGAAGCGATGCTTCCCTCGACACGGAAGTTGCTTCAAGCGCACGGTTCCTCCGCCAAACGCCACCATGCATATCGCGCACTCTCGAGCGGCGTCATGTTCTTCTGGATTGAATTCCACCACTTGCAGTCTTCTGAAGTCTAAGTTGGATAGGCCGCTCTGGAGAACAGCGCCTCAATGTAACTAAGTTGGATAGGCCGCTCTGGAGAACAGCGACCCTCAATGTTGGGTAACAGATGTCAGTATGGGGTGCGTGTGGCAAAAGAGGAAGCACTCACCTTCTGTGCTGTTTGTGTGGCCAAAAGCTGATTCGCAGTGCGCTCGAAAGCTGCAGAAACACTTTCTTGCTGCACTGCCTGCGTGTGCTGCAGTCCTAACCCAGATTGATAACAAGTGTCGCGAGCTGAATTTTGCGGGTTGGCGTGTCCTCTTGTGTTGTTCTGAGTGTAGTTCGGGAATGCAGTTCTCTCGAGAATCCGACGAGCTGCGGTGAGCCGAGCCCGTTGTATCCTTTCTTCCTCAAGTGCTGAGATCATAGGGTTGCTCCCAAAAATAGCTATCAAGCTGCTAAAATGTGACAACTGACCAGCGTGGAAGGAATTGCTCCCATTTCCAACAATTTAAGCCGCGACTCGCGTCCACACCAGGGTTTTGAAACAGGTCAGTTCTTTCACAAAGATGTTGAGACGAGTCGCTCCGTGTAACCCCGACAGAACACGAACGACCTCACGTTGACGGCGTTCGCATGTTCGTATCCGCAAGTGATTTTACACGAGCGCAGCGGCAGGTGACGAGGGTGAGTTGCGGACAAGAATTTTCAAAACTCACGTGTCCAACCTGAGACGCTAGAACCTTCTCGCTCTGTCGTGTGGCTTCTTCCGTTTGACAAGCGGAAGCTCTTCTTGTTTTATCTCTGAATCGTTCAAGTCTGCACTGAGCAGACTTCAAATTTGGGGAATTCGCATAATTGCAATTACGGTCATATTCTTTTATTTATCCGTTCAATTTTTTAATTTTTAATTTTTATATATATTGAAGTTTGAATTATACTGGGTGACTCCCCCCTCACCTATGTATGGGCTATATATATTAAGGGGGCTCCGCGGCGAGACCCCAAATTAGCGGGCAAAAATACCCCTTGCCGGATACCCCATTATACCCCCCTCCCAGCCCATGGCATGCATCCAATCCCCCCAACCCCACGAGGGGGTCACTTGGGTAGGGGGAAATGCTATATTGAGCCCCCCAAATCGAATTGGGGCGGATTTGATCCTCGTCGACCGTTCGGGTAATTTTTTAAAAATGTGCAATTTCGCCTGACCCCCGCCTGATCCCCGCCAAACCCTAAAACCCTAAAACCCTAATAAAACCCTCCAAATAGTCAAAGTCATGCAAAACCCCCTCATAACCCTCGGGGGGGTCCCTTGGAAAGAGCCTATCACCATACGTTATACCCCCATTATTCGATTTAGGGGGTATTTGATCTCGACCAAAATTGACAAAATTTCTGCGCTACGCGTGACAAAACAGTGCCCTCGACCCTCGACCGTCGGCCCCGACCCTCGACCATCGGCCCCAAGGCCCTAAGGCGAACCCAGGCGGTTCCAAGCATAATAAAACATTTACGGCGATGAGTAAGGCAACGCCTTCGGAACGATCTACACGAGTCCTCGGTTCCCCTCATACATGAGGCGGTTCCAGGCGGTTCCCTAGCGGTTGGGCAAGGTTATATTTATGTAGTGCTCGACAACGACACACGAGACCTATCGTGGGAGGAACACCCCAAACGATCGAAAAATGAAGTCCGCACTTGTGCCGATTTTACGTCGCCGATAAAGAGATAGGCGGGAGTACCCTTATTTGTTATTATCAGAGTACCATTTATTATCAATGTATCCGTGGGCGATGCCTTGCGGCGATATATAGCCCAAACCGCGTTAACCCAAGTTGACTTTTGAGTAAATATTTGGAAGCCCGAACGCCGCATATATCGGTCGATTCTCTGATTCGCCTTGGAGCGAAAATCCAGAAACAAGAAGTAGACTCCTCAGGCGGTAAACCCCCCCCCTCCTTCTGAAACCAATAGCAGACCTTCATCTAACTCGACAATAAGTTATAATTGCTTTTTGGGGATGTATGGAAGTTGGTTTGTCCACGATCGTGGCTTGATGCGCATCGCGGTACGACGCTTGAACTAGAGTGTGCTGGAAATGACACCCTGACTAGTTCGTGCAGTCAGGTGTCATATTCAGTGTGTCATCTTCGGTGATCAGCTTGTGCGACAAACTCGGTATATATGCGTATTATCTGAGTTTATCTTGGTTCGTTGTTTCTCCGTCGGCGGCGTTCCCCCTCGTGCGCTGTTGAGTTTCTAGCAGGTTATGGGACCACTTCACGCTTGCGTGTTGTGAATTTTGGCGTAGAATTTATTTGTTATCATCATATATTTCGAGAGAGTGTGTCCACGCCTTGTGGCTCACTCAGATTCAAATTCTTCGCTCAAGCTTTGAACTCGCGGTTTGCGAGGGCCATTAGACGAGTGGTACTCTACCGATTTCTTGGGTTGACTCCACACTTATTTTCGTTATATTTTATGGATTCTTCTCAGATTTCTTCGAGTGAGGAGCTCGTAGCTCTTTTGGCGACTATTGATGCTAGTATGGAGAGGGTCTCGACTCTCAAGCGTTCTCAGCTGTTATCATTATGCAACTCTATGGCACGCTCCCTTTCGCATTTTCGTTGCGCGGATTCTTCGGCTATTTCATCGGAGCCTATTCAGCCGATTTCTTTACACATTGTTGTTTCAGAGACTGGCGCAAAGGTTGGTGGTGCCCAGTGCGTCGGGCAATCAACCGTAGAATCCGGGAGTTTTCGTGCTGCGCTTTGTGAGACAGGAGTTGGCGATGGCATGGCTATTCTGAGTTCGCGATCAGTTTCATCTCAAGTTACCACCACTCGACCCTTCCCTAGTGTCACTAGGGCAAGAGACACTGCCCAACAGGCCCCTCCTGTTAGGACAACAGTTCATTATGTTCATGCCCCTCCAGTTGCACCTTCCTATATGGGCTCTGGGTTGAGCCGCGATTTCGAGGAGTATTTATCTAGTGAAGAAGAAGATGAATCGGAGTACCCTGTTGGGTATTTCGATGAGTCGGATGACAGTTGTGAGGAAGTAGAGGAGGAGCTAGATGGCCACTTGGCCGCTCCGCATTTTTCGTCCGATCGATTGGAACAGGAATTCGTATTGGACACAGGTTCCCAACCGCATTCTTATGGCGGAGTTTTGGAGCCCCCACTTGGGGAGGAATTTTTACCGCAGAGCGAGTTTAATGTTGGCACAGTTTCTTTTAGAGATGAGCCTGCGTTGAGCGACGAGAATGAGTACACCGCAGAGGAGTGGGCCGCCTGGGAGGCAGGGGCCTACGATTCCGATGGAGCTGGTGGTGCTGAATTTTATGATGAGTATGAATATTTTGAGAACTCTGCTTCCGATGATTATTCTGATGGTTCTTATCAATCTTAAACAGACAGGCGGTGTTTCCTTCCAGTTTCTCCACCACTTGCTATAGCTTTGGAATTGAGAATTTTGTTGGAACTTTGACCACTAGCGGGCAGCTTTACTAATTAAGACGAACAAATTACGGCAGGAGACCTATCAGTTCGCGGAAAGACAGCTAAACCGACAGGCAGAGTTTGCTTCGTGATTCTTCCATAGCATGCCGACAGGCGAGATCTTGGGATTCACCCACCACTAGCTGGCAGGATGTTACCAGCCGATCAGATTTTATTTTAGCGAGATCTCTAGCTTTAGCATGTATTATTTTTTTTGCTTAAGCTCTCATCAACCACTTGTGACTTTTCTAGCTTCTAGGCTTAACAATTTTGCATCTTACACTGTAAGCCTAGTAGCTAGGGTGGTGTGTTGTCACAAACTGTCCACCTCAGATGAGGTGGTGTGCTGAAAATGACACCCTGAGAGACTAGTTCGTACAGTCAGGTGTCATATTCAGTGTGTCATCTTCGGTGATCAGCTTGTGCGACAAACTCAGTATATATGTGTATTATCGGAGTTTATCTTGGTTCGTTGTTTCTCCGTCGGCAGCGTTCCCCCTCGTGCGCTGTTGAGTTTCTAGCAGAGTGTGCAATTTCACCCTGTATTACATAATAATTAGCGATAAGGGTACTATGAGGTCAAAGGTATTGTATCCGTCAAAACCTTGGCCCTGGCGTCCACGTGCAACGACTGTGAAACATTTCCGTGTTCCAGCGTATCTACTATCTACTAGGTATACGCATATAGGTATACGCGGCCCACCTTGGGTGCGTGCCGCCGGCGCGTGCACTGCAGATAACACCGCTCGGGCCCCGCGTGTATGGGCGGGCAAGCAAGGGGTGCCCATGACGGGGTATCGGTCAAATTAGTCCCAGCAAGGCTACTCCCAATGGGTCCAGAACATGCTAATATTTGAGAGTTACAACCGTTTATCGAGTTCTTATTAATGGATTTCCAATTGATAACAAGGGTACTCTGGTTTTCAGGAAGAAAATGCCTCGGAGACCTCTAGAGGCGGCCAAGCCCCCAAACGGCATGTTTAACGAAAATGGGGCGGTTTTGACGACTAAAATGCAAAAGAAATCCATCGCCCATGATGCCGTTCCGCGCGTGCGGCTCCACAGCGCTACACCTTGAAAAATGTGATAGTAAGAAGGGTACTCCCCGGCATATACTTCTTCACGAAACTGGCGCTGGCGCGGATGGCAATCGCCAATCGGATGGCGATGCGATCGGATGGCGTTGGCGATGGCGCAGGCGTTGGCGTGCCCGGTGCTACGTTCTTGCCTTCTCGTTCTTCTCATCTCCCGAGAGCCGAGAATCGGATCGAGGATCCAGATGTCAGATGACCCCGACTGTACCCCCCTTCCCCTACAATGACACAACCGAGGCGGCTACTCTTGTATAGACCATTTTTTTAAAAACTGACAGCCTGCGTTTTTTCGATCCCCCATATGGCTAGTACCCGACATTTTAGTCCCTTCCCAAAGGACTAGGCGGAAATGCACATAACTCCTTGAATATTGGGCCCTAGACCTCAACCATGTGCTTGGAAAAATCATTTGGGACCCGGGCAAGGTGTCTATCATAATAGGAACACGTATTTCCATGATTTGGTACGCCTAATCGAGCCGCAGTTTTAGGGTCGATATCTTGTTGTAAATTTAATTAAGTTCACTAGTCCTTCAGGAAGGACTAGCCGCGGTATCGTCAATAATGGCCCATTAGATGGATAGGGGGTGGTGTACCATCCCCCACACATCAAGTTTATGATCCAATGTAAAGGTTCATAACCGTAAATGGCTTATAATGACGATATATTATGCTCTCAGCGCATGGCAAACACCACCACTAAGACGAAAATGCCGAATTGTGACATTTTTCGACCCAAAATTCGAGCAAAATATTCAATAACACGCGCCCTAATGGTTGGAAAATTCCCTAAAAATTACTGAGGTATAGTTTGAATTCATATTTATGCATCACTATGCTCACTATTGGTAATATGTCTCGTAGACCACATGATATGGGCCATGCAAAGCTGCAATTTGAGCAATGTGGCCCCATACTTAAGCAGTTCCCGCTGATATAAATATGACAAGTACCACCGAGCAGTAGCCATATAGCGACCAATGGCATAATCCCAACTCGCCGCCACGCCCACCTATCATTCGGTAGGCTATGCTTGTGCAATATTACCACTTGCGGCACTTATCTGACACGTAGAGATCTCCCAAAAAAATCATGAAAAACAGTTACTGAAATCAGCTCACCAGTTTTCTTGGACTGACTAGAAATATGGGGGCACATGCCACGTGTGCATCCAACGACATCAATATACGTGGTCCCCTGACCAATGGCGGGCAAAGGGACTTGATTTAGGTCATATAGATCATACCAGGGTCACCACCATTGGCTAGAGCGTCTAAAAATATTCCGCCGCGCTAGTCCTTCACGAAGGACTAGATTTCAGTTTAGTCCTTCAGGAAGGACCGTCGGGTACTAGCCACATACACCGTTGACTTGGTGCCGCGGGACAAGGTGGGGGGAGGGGAGGGGGTGCGGCTACAACATGGCATGCGAGTGAAGAGGGGGGACTTTTGCCCAAGGCATGGTATCGATTGTTTGATATTCTGACACTATCAATATATCAGAATATCATAATCAATTGATAGGGAATTTGTGCACTATCAGAATATTGGAATTGATTGATATCTCATGTCTAACCGTCAGAATTGATTGATCCCCGAGGGCAATAATCAGAATTGATTGATCCCACGGGCTAAACAATTGATTGAACAGAATCGCGATTGATCCCTGGGTTGAACGAATACAATCGATTTAATCGAGTAACTCAATGTTCCGATCCCGGCGGCGTGCCATTTCGATCCGGCAAACCCCGATGTGGGACTTTGGTTGGTCAATAACTCAATATTGTGGTAACGTCGTCTCCATCTTGGACAAATCAATCTTGAATCTAAATATGATCGGGTTTGGGATGGCAATTGGTCATTCGATGGGGTTCATGGGTATATATGTAGACACTATCTTGACATATTTCGATTTTCATTTTAAGATTATCGAAAACCATGGGCAATGAGCGCGGACGTGGAAAGCAACCTTATCAGGCGAATGTAGTTTCCGAGGGCAAGGGCGCGATCAAGCGCACACACCAAACGCCTTTTGACCTTGCCGGAAGTGACGATGTTGAATACAAGCTTACAAGGTCCTTGAGATACATACAGAGAGTGCATCAAATGGCGGTGTTGCACGATGGCTTATGAGTTGGAAGAATTTCCCCGAACCGAATGACACTTGGGAGCCTATATGAATTAGAAAACCTGGTTGGTCATGAAGAAACCACCATGATCGGCGACCTCCGCGAACCAGCACGTGCAGTAGGGTGGGGAATCGACTGTATGTATTTAAACCAATTGATACTTCATACCGGTGTATCAGAATTGATTGATACTGCCCGTGGAACAATCACAATTGATTGATCAGACTTGCTGAGAATTAGAATTGATTGATGCCCTGACTTGAAATATCATAATTGATTGATTAGACATGATGTGAATCAGAATCGATTGATCAGAAAAGTGAAATCATCAAAAACTGTCAATACCGCCTGAACCAACTGATACCATGCCTTGCTTTTGCCGCGACCAGTCTCCAAAACAACATAATGGTTTGCCCGTATATTGTTGTCCGTGATCCATGCAACCTGACGACACACGAAGTTGTGTGACGCAAATTGACGTCAAGCGCCATACGTACAGGGCTAAAATATGTTAATTATCTTTGTCGATAATGGAGCAATGTTGTCGTGAGGTTAAAAGAACGCAAGTAGAACGCATTTCATTCGTGAATCGGAACAGCATGTGCAGATCAAGGGAGTAAGCATCGCTAAACTTCACTTCGTAAATCAAGTTTCCCGCTACTCGGTTAAGTGATGCTCTGCGAGGCTATAGGATTATAAGTCGCTGATCAATACAAGCAGCGCATCATTTCTGACGAACAACCAACCTACCTAGGCAACGCCGTCAGCGATTTTTTCCGTAGTATCGAGTAGACTATAGTTTCGCCACTTTAATTGACCAATTCACGCACCATCGGTCGTAAAGTAGATGGTGAGAGGCAACTTTGGAGACGGTTGTGCTACACTATGTGACCATCTTCGGGTCTCGAACCGGCCACTGAGCTCTCGTGTACATCTCGCGTGCCCGTCCTTCCATGCACCAGAGAGATCCCTACTTTCGGCGCAAGACGATTAGCGCATATTGGGCATGCTGTACACTAATATATCAACTATAGTTATATGAATGCAAGTAGTGCACAGGTAATTCTGAGTCGATCGAACTAAGGAAACATAACCCGGGGAGTGGACGAAAATGAAACGCAATCCGACTAGTCGAAAGTTCAAGGAGTACAGTGCCAATGAAGTGTAAGTGTGTGCGATATGCATATCATATGTCAGATATGATGAGATAAATCCTCCGGTTTGAGATATACTGAAGCGGAAAGAAGCGGATTACAACAGTATATACCACTGTATATGTTGCCATTTGTGTCGTCAATTGTGTCGTCAATTGTGTCGTCAATTGTGTCGTCAATTGTGTCCGGTGGTGTATCAAACTTTATCTTGTCGGGCATGGTCGATGCAAGATGATAACTTTCGCGGCAATTCAAAGAGGGCTCCGAGGTGGCGAGCTGCGTTTCGGCCTCTCCACTGGCCTGTCCAACGTGCCCACAAAACCCCCCACACACGCACCCGCTAATCATACGGAGCTATTGATTTCTAAAATGCATTCATGATTTTGGTTGGAATGAAGGTAGATTACTGCGACACATATATGCACCTGTATCTCCTCTCTATACACTGCTGCAATATCGCTGAACTATTATCAAAACATCAATCCTGGCAGTGGCGCCTACATATTGCTCCCTTGGGGATCTCGGCAAGGTCTAACCGTCGATCATATGAGTATATATCCTTTGGCAAATGATATGTACTCATATGATCGATCCCTGGCAGATGGCGCCGAATCCATGGAAAGTATTGGCCGAAGAACGAGCGGCGAGCAACGGGGAATATTGAAAGCAGAGTGAGACATTATCCCAATAACAAGATTGACAACAGACTGAAATTAATGTGTGAGTTGGTTGTGTATTCCGGCAATGTAGTCACCGCAGAATAATTGTTAGGAACTGTGCTGCAGTTCTTGCGGGAATGTGCTTATCACAATATGCTACATACCACCTCAAGCATGCAAGTTTCGACGCCAATTTTCGACACCGATTTCATATAACACGACGCTTCTTTTTGTCCCACGTGTCACCCAGGCGCGTTATCTGATAATTATAAATCCGTATGTGCGCAACAATAAGGCGATGTCCTATTTGAACTTCGGACATCAACTCGTGGAATTCGTGATGTTCTGAGGTGCCAATATACGGAGCAAAGAGCACAGACTGTGAAGAAGGATTGGAACGAAGGATGGCTGCATCTGACCAATTGAACCTACTCTGTGCCAATCGGTGGCCGTGCGAACAAAGTTGAAAATAAGGCCGTACCTTGGCTCGAGGAATTGCATCTTCAATTTCCAGGGCATCAGCGCTTTCCCAACTTCTGGCGTATGCTGTAAGGAGGTATGCCCATGAATAGTACGCGGTCTTCCTGCATGTGCCAACGGCCTGCATCGATGGACATGAAATCAAAAGCTCAGCTTGCACATCGACAACACAAAGCGGTATTTGCGCCTCGTGAACCATCCGCCACAACGCATGCACGTGGCAAAATGATGCAGCAACCGACGAAAGAATTCACATCCTAAAATGCGGATTGCCCTCCGCCACGTGGCAAGGTTGTACACGGCATGGGCACCACCAAAATGGGCTTCTTTGCACAGACGAATAAATTTAAATCGAAAAGCGCTATTTGAGCCGGACATCCGCATGCAGCAGTAAGGGGCGTAACTGGTTGACCTGAGGTCCAACTGGTTGGAAGTGATTAGTGCGAATTGATTTACTGGTTGGGGTAGTTAGTTAATAAAAATGAAATTGATTTGCTGGTTAGTAAGAATTAATTCCGATATCAGCACTAATTAACTGGTGGTATAACTGGTTACTACATACACTGGCATTAAATGCAGTTTATTCGAGGTCAGACTCGACCCATACATATATGTGTGCATATACATGATGCCCCACACATGAAAGTTATCCCTGGTTATTATGTCCTCTCATCGGAATAGTATATCCTATACCGCACTTGGTCCGCCACTGTTGTCACAAGCACTTACAGGGCCTAATTCAAGATCTGAAGTCGGGCAAGATACTATGAAGTAGCCTACAGTAATCACTCACCTTTAAGAAAACCCGGCGATAAGAAACCAGCCAGCTTTTGGAGGGGGGGGGTACCGAAGTTGTCGAGAATAGCTGGCTGGTTTTTTTGAGCTATGGAATACTCGAAAATAAGAAATATGGGTGCTGGCTGAAGAGAATTTTAGGCGATTTTCCAATTTCTTATGTTAAGAAAACTTGGCTGGGACATTTTCAACTGATATCCATTTAACCCCCACGACTCTTATGTTTCAAAAGTTATCATGCGATACAACATTTTTAATGTGCTTAGCAAGATGCACTTCGGAAATATCGATGGCACATGAAAGTTATTATCACACTAGAAACCATATCAATCTCAACCTCAGCGATGGTTTTTAAGATTTTTAAGAAACTGGCTGAGCTGGGGTGAGTGAACCGTCTACGGCTAAGAAATAAGCTGGCTGGATCAAGAGATCGTGATTGCTAATTCTTCGCGATTCCATAGGACGCTGGCGCTGGCGGGGGGGGGAGGGGTACGCTGATTGGTGAGAATAGCTGGCTGACCCCAATTCTCCGGTTTTCTTAAAAGTGAGTGATTACTGTATCTATGCCTCCTTAGGCTCCTCTGCCTGTGCCTCTGCCTCTTTGGGCTCTTCCTCGGGAACAGATGAGAACCAAGGATTGTAGTTGACAGAGCATCCTAAGGTCTGCTGAATGGTCTCGGACTTCATGGTCTGGGCATCCTTGCCATGCATCTTCCCTGCGCCAGAGAAGAGCCGCTCCACGCCGGCTGAAGAATGATGCAGGGCGCCCATGGAACTGGCGCCACATCTTGCACACGCACGGGTACTTGGCTTCGTTCTGGAACCACCAGTCAAGGATGGCAGTGTCCGGCGGCGCTTGCTTTAGATCCAAGTACTTCTCCAACTGCTTCACGCTCTTCTTGTGAGGATCCTCATCCTCGTCATCGGACTCTGGAAGCAGCTCAGGGGCCTCATCGTCACTCGCATCATCATCGTCGCTGTCGAAAAGCAAGGAATGCTTCCGTTTGTCGCTTACGGGGGCCTTGGGATGCTCAGCGGCTTTCTTCTGGGTGACGGGGACGACGTAGTGCGCCATGTACTCCTCGCGCACCCACTGCATCACCTTCTCCTTGTCGTAGTTCTCAGAGCCCTTGAACTTGAACTTGTTGAAGCGGGGGTCCAACACCGTGGAAATAGCTAGCTTCCGCAGCCTCTCAGTCGCTCTTGGCGATAGCCCCCCCACACTTTTTCGTGGGATCCTCCTTCGAGGGCAAGGTGCAATAAACATGGGTGGTGTTGGCCACACCCTCATTGAAGTAAGCCCACCAACGTGATGTGCGCTTGCTCTTCTTGTTCTTCAGCTGCTCCTCTTGTCGTTGACGTTCAGCCTCAATCTCAGCTTCCCTCGCTAGTGCAATCGTTGACTGCGCATCCCGCGCAACTTGCTGTTTCTTGGCGATGGCGGCTGCCGCCTCTTCATTCTTGTCCAGTTGTTCCTGGTCGAATCTGCTGATGTACTCCTCCGCACCTACAACCATGTTCGAACTACGCAATGCCGTTAAGTATGATCGCACAAAATAACGAAAGAGTTTGTTGCGACATCGCTATACCAAATCATGTTTCCCTACGTAGCTTCGATAGTCAATACAAGGACAACCACGCACATACATGCATCATATTTGGAAACCGTGATATGAAAGCTAGTTCTAGCCGCACCTGCAAGGTGTTCGATCGGCTCCCAAGTGTCATTCTTTGCGCCATACCCTTTCCAACGTACCAGCCACTCACGGCGGCCTTTAGTCCACCGCATGGCGATGATATCCTCAATAAAGTACTCCTTCTTGCCGCTAGCGCTGTCGGCCAAATGCTTACGTGTTCGCTGAATCCCGCCCTTCTTACCGTCCACGACAGCCGAGACATCCGCGCTCCCACCTCTAGGACCGCCCTTGGAAGTTGCAGACGTTAATATTTTCTTCGAACGTCCCATCCTTAACCTTGAAGCAAAGTGTACGCCTAACAATGAATGCAGTGGTCAAACCCTTACTGTAAACCCTTCATCCAGTTCTGCAGTTCAACATATGAGTGAACTATATATCTTATAGTTCACCATAGTTCACCATATCCGCTACAGTATCGTATGGTAATTCACTCGCACTCGTCTCGCGCTCCGACGATGTCCATCGTTTCGGCTGTCTCGAGTCTGACTCTGAGACTCAACATCGTATCGCGGCCGTGAATTTCATAATCGCGGCCGTGAATTTCGGTCTGTGTTGTCTCGAGTCTGCCGGTCGAAAAATCGAAAAATCAGAAATTCGTCATTTTCAGATTTTTCGCCCACGTGGGCCGTTTAAACGGGCGATTTACTGGTAATTAATAAATTTTAAGGAGGGTCAGCTCGTTACCGCCACTAAGTAGTTAATTCGATCATTAAAATTGATTTACTAGCTACAAACGGTTAGTGCGAATTGATTTACTAGCTAGGGTCAGTTAGTTAATAAAAATGAAATTGATTTACTAGTTAGTAACAATAACTGGTAGTACTAACTGGGTCTAACTAGTTAACTGGCCTAACTGGTTACGCCCCTTATGCAGCAGGGAGTGCGATTTTGGGTTATCCATGGCGGCAGGGACAAGGAAGGCGGCAAGCCAAGGCGGTCTGTTGCCAAAGTGGCAGAGGGTGGGAAATGATCAAGTAATGAGGAACGCTTTGATCTCACATATATATTCCCGGGCCTTACCCTCTCTTCCCCGCCGACCTGGCATGAGCACCCTGCGCCGCACATAACTGATGGATGCAGCCGGGGGTGCACGTTGTCCGCGGAATCGTGCACTCGCCGCGAAACGAAACAAGCGTTGCGGCACCGGGCTGCGGCGCGGGCACTGACCGCAGCGCACATGCTGACGGAGGGTAGCTAGTCGATGATGGAGGCGCAGTGGCCACGCGCCTGGCCGCCCTCCGGCATGAACCACGCGGCGCAGATCAGCAGCATCAGGCTGAGATTGCAGGCAAACACGGTGATTTCTACAAAGTGGCTCAAGGTGTTTGTAAACGGCCAGTAACTCAGGATGTCACGGCACGGCTATTATTGAATTGTAATAGCAACGTGCAAGTATTTGGTGGGTATGAGTGCAGCAATCTGTAAACCAGAAGTGTCTGCGTGAGCTCAATGCTCCGCATATAGCGGTCTAGCGCTCCCACGCGTCATACGAGTTACCACCATCGAGTTGTGAACTCGAGAGCACTAGGTGAACTTGACGCATCGGCTAGACAATATAGCCTTAGATGCTCGCATGCTGTTCAGTGCATGCTTGAAGCGAAGACGCGTCTCTTCAGAACGATTCAGCAAGAACGATTCTTCAAGACTTGTCTTGCTTCGCCATCTCGATGCCATATGCTTGGCCTCTCGATGACAGATGTCACGCACCTTAGGTTTATGACAGACATACTGATTGTACATGTCATAGTCGACCGTATTGATTATACATGGCGATTGTATGTCATTTATTATGACATATGACATGACACGACATGGCATGACATGACATGACAGGTATGGCATGTATGACACGTATGACACATATGTCATCGGTCATATCCCTGACCGCACAGGACGTAGCCGATGGCTACTATCCGGTAATCCTTGTGAGAGGATCAAATCGACTCTTGGTCCTCTCACAAGGACCAACTTTTCAAAATTTTTAAAAGGTGCTCTATCGATATGGTATATGGCCCACCTCCGGTGTATAGCAAGAGCGACACTTGAACTAACTCCACTCTTTCCCAATTGGCGATAGCCAACAGCATTTGCACGCTACAATGTCGATATTGAGCATGGGTAGTGTCAAAAAATGCCGACATTTAGCAACACCATACTCAAATTATCAGTTTCCTCATACCCATGCTACTTCCACTAGTATTTTGAAGCCCAAGATGACCCCATTTGAAAATTTTGACTGGACATTAGTGAAAGAGCAACTCACGAACTTGACAACACAGGTTCCCAAAATTTTCTAGAACCTTTGACGAAGGAGATAATCGTCAAAAGTCCGTGGTCCTTGTGATAGGACCACCAAAACTTTCCCGAAAAGTCGAATTGCCCTCCGCATTCACACGCTCTAAAAGTGACATACGTCCGAGATTCGGGGCAACCTCACAACGAATATTATAGATAATTCATATGTGACCCAAATAGCATAAAACTTTACTAGTAGGCCCACTATATCGTGGCCCGTTGATCATAAAACGCATTGCGGCGCGGTCCTTGTGATAGGACCATGCATTTGGATAGAAGTAGCCACCGAGCTGCATACAACCCACTCACCCACCCTCCGCTCCTTCCCCCAGTGCCACACCGCGATGGCTTGCTCGTGGCGCACCGGCTTGACGCCGGAGAGCCTCTGCAGTGTACTCTTTGCGATGATATTGGTGGATGCTCCCGAATCCACTAACACCTTGACTCTGACGCCCGCAATCCAGGCCCAAAACAGCAACAACGTCGGTGTGCGACTGTGCCTGTCGAAACTCCTCGGGCGCGCTCCCATCGAGGACACCGCTGCCAGGGACTCACACCAGCTCGGACTGATATCGCCGTCCTGCATTATGCAGTCCAGGCGGGTGACTGACGTTTCTGCGTCGGAGTCACAGTCCGGGAGGCAGTAAGTACACGCGTCCGCTAGCAGGCCGATGGCGACTGCTTTCTGAACTGCACTGCGCTCCGGGAAGTCTGGGGGGGACACCGCGACTTGGACTGACGCTGCAGCCAGTTTAGCCGCTATGTGCTTTCTGACTTGCTCGTCCCGGTGCATCAGCTCATTGTCTTGCTGAAGTTCCCTATTCTCCCTTTCCAACTCCTCCTTTACGAAGGCGTGGAAGTCCGCATGGCGTTCTGTTGAGGTAGAAGCCGGGTCCCTACCCTCCAACTCGTACCTGCGCTGCAATCGAGAGGTTCGAAGCGCCTTGTCTTCAGGAGTCAGCCATGGTCTGCGTTTCGGGCCCAAAGCCTGGCGAGCCCTGCTTCGGGTCAACCACGGCCGACTGGGCTTTGAAGTTCTCTCTGGTGGTGAGAGTTCTTCTCCCTCGGCAGGCTTGGGCTTGGCAACGCGAACAAACCGTCCGAACTCCTGATCCAAGATGGCTTTGCGTCGGCGATTGAACTCGCGCACCCTGACGAGCCGCTTCAAGCGCCTATCTAACTCTTCTCGATTCAACTGGGGCTTACTAGTCGTGGGTCCAAGCTTCTGGCTCATCCGCCTTTGCCCTGCCCTCCAAAGCGCAAGGGACTTGACCGGCCGGACCTCCGACTCTTCCAGCTTTAGATACCTTTCTAGCGCCCTGATGGCGGAACGCAGGCGAGCACTTGGCTGCTGGGCCTGAAAGGCTTTCCTAACTCTGGGGGGTAAACGCTGAGCTCTGAACTTCCAGTGCCCGCGAACTCTCGCAACATCCGACCCCTGGTTCTCCAGGTGCTGTTGGTAGACTGCCCGTGGCTCAACTGTGTGGCTCGACCGGTTTTTACCCCGGGTGTCCGCACCGGTGATCCAACAGAGCAGCTCCCACGGCTCCTCGGGACGCGGAACTGAGGCGGTTGCTGGGGTTCTGGCGGACTTCCAGAAGTTTGCCTGCTCTCTTTGGACGCGCTGCTCGACCTGTTCCCGCTCAGGAGGCTCTGGGCTTTCCGTGCGGGTGGCGGCTAGCATGTCTAAACCTTCCTGCTCATACCTCTCGACTCGACTCTGGCTCTTGAGGTGGCGCCTGGCGCTGCCACTAAGGTGTCTCCCACACCTTCTCCACCTATCATGCAGCACCTGCATCGCTGTGGACGCCGGCGCGGGGCCCTTTTGTCCCCCTGACCCCGCAGTGACGGGGCCCGCGCCCTTTACTGCGGGGAGGACGCCCCGGGCTGGGGAGCGTCCTCCTGGACAAAATCCAAACCGATGGCAGCCAAAGCTTCCTCCACCGACTCGTCCCCTATCAACGCCAGGGTGTCCTCCAGGAGGCACTTGGCCCACTCCTTCGGGCGCTGGCTCGCCTGCGGACAGTCGCGGGCATAATGGTCCATGCTCTTGCACAGACGGCAGCCCTCGTACTCTGGGGAGCCGAGTCGTTGCCCTGTGGGTGTCGGAGCGCCAGCGGATGTCGCCATGGCTAGCAGCTCCTCCGTGACATCTACGTGGGCCAGCAGCTGGACCGAGCGGCTCGTCTTATCCTGGCTCTGCCGCAACTCCCGCTCAGCCTCTATGGCCCAAGTCAGGAGTTCGTGGCGGCCTTTACTGGCCGTCCGGCTCAGAGTCAGGACCGAAGCGCCTTTCCTCTCGGCTATAAGGAAGACCTTCCTCCTTATTTCCGGTATCAATCCCGTAAGGAATATCTCCAGCAGCTCCTCTTCCGGCACCGGAGAGGTGAGCTCGTGGGCAGCCAGCATGCTCACGATGTCGTGAGCAAGGTGCACCCCGTCCCAGAACTCGCGGACCGTGCGAGTCTGTCTGTCCTGACTTTGACGCACGCGACGCAGGAACGGACCGATCGACGCCATTTCCCCCTTGTCGGGCATCACCAGCTGCGCCAAGGGAACCACTATGACGTCCAGGGTGAGGTTCTTACCTTCCCGAGCCTCCGTCAACACCGAAGAAAGCTCGCGGTACTCGGAGCTGAGTTTGCCGAAGCAGTGTCTGGCCACTTCTGACAGCAGGGAGTGGTCCGACAACACCTTCTCCTCACCCCCGCTCTCTAGTGGTCCCAGACGCGCCATCTCCATGGCGTAGCGCACCGGCTCCAGTTCCCGAACCTCCCTGACCTGCCGAACAAATCGGAGGAGCCGACCAAAGACGTGGGACGACCCCTCCACCTCTGTGTGGTATTTGTCCACTGCCTTCTCCATGGCTCTGGTGGCCTCCTTGAGAGCGTGCTGCTCGTCCTTACGACTGTAATGGCTCCGGGGCTCCCTGTAACGAGAGGAAGACGAGAAGGTGAACTGGCTGTCGCCATCCCCGTCTTCGCCATCGCCGCCAGGGTCCTCGCCCGGACTCCCCGGGCCTCCCGGCCCTCCAGGGTCACCGCTCCCCGAGCCATCAGGACCACCATGACTGCTGGCACCGGGCATCTCCGAAAGCTCGTTTGGCTCCGGGTGCTCCAGTTGAGGGACCATCCCCCCCCGTCTCCCGGTGTGTCTGCCGCCGTAGGAAGCGGAGGTGGCATCACAGCCGGAAAGTGGTCGAAAGCACCGGGCCAAAGCCGAAAGTGTACACGACACACGTGGCAACTAGCACCCGCCGATCTAGAAATTTACCACTTGCGCCCGAGCACAAGTGGCTACACCGGCCGAAGCGCGGAGATTTCCGGAAAGGAAGATCCTAGAAAGCTAAAGCCCCATGGGGGACATCAAACGTTGCACGCCCGCAAATTAACCAATTGAAAAGCGGTTGGTATGGCAACTAGTACCCGCTCCCAGGAATACGCCACTTGCGCGCGAGCACAAGTAAGCACACCGGCCGAAGCGCGGAGATTCCCGAATAGGGGGGACTAGAAGGCTAAATTGAAGGTAGGGGAAATCCCGAACCAACCCCGAATTTCAGCAAAGGCTTACGCAAAATTGAAAAATTTGCGCAGCGCTTCCGCCGCGAAGGGTCGGAATTGCCGAAAAACGGAGACGATTTGGTTTTCCGCACCTGCGAGTCCAAAAAGCACGTATGCGCGTGCTATGCGTGTATGCGTGCTAGGACTAAGGCAACGCGCGCACCTTAAAAGATTGTCGTCGGGCTAGATTCCTCCACTCCGACGCGGCTCCAAGCGACCTGGAACCCTCAATCTCACACACCACCGCGCAACAAGAACAAGAGCACAGGCATTCTCGATTTCGTAGTGCAAGTACCTCGCTAGCTAATCGCACAAGGCGGGGCGGGTCGATCAGAATTTGCGCAAGAAAGACAAGGAAGCAACGTGAAAACACGAACTAATTACCATTTTGTAGGAGTCTACACCTTGACTTCTTCTCTTCTTTACGGTTTCGGACTTATACTATTCTACACTTATTAAACGACCGCACGAGGTATGATTACGTTAGGTCAACTACAAGACTTCGGTTTCGTAAATCTTAATAGTTATGCTTTTGCTTTCAAGTGTATGCTTTCAATACACAATATACAGCGGATACGGCTCTTTACTTTTATGTTACAATTCTCAGTTCAGTTCATCTCTCCGAAACGGGTTACACTTAGAGTTCTTATACATTCAGGAACTCTTTCCATAACTCAACTGTACTGAGTACTCCGTACAACAGGCTAGGCACCTCACATCAACATCATTCTGATCGGTCCTACTGTACTCCGTACTGAGTACTCCTGCGTTTTATACTTAGCCGTTTTTCTTTGCTCTTGTGCTTGCCTCCTAGCACATTAACGGGCTCAGGTGCCTCTCTGGCTGCCTTCGGATGACTCTGGGTCTCAGGATGGGGGGACTCGTCGGTTTCCGGTGCTTCTCTCGCTGCCTCCGGATGACTCTGGACTTCTGCTGCGGCCTGTTCCCTAGCTCGGTCTGCTCTGGTCATGACTGCTAGCGATTCGGCATCCCTTAAGGACTTCTCGCCTACTGCTAGGGTGGCAGCTGCGTCCAGCCAGAGGGCCGGCGTCTCTACCCACGTGAGCCCGTTCAGATGGGTGAGCTCACCAATGACCGGTGCCGGACTGGTGGGGGGGAAGGATTCGTCCTCGGAATCACTATACTCGAAGGTGGCGCCTAAGACAGAGGTAGGATCCTCGTCCTCTTCGGATCTCTTGCCTTTCGGCTCAGAGTCCCTGGGGGGTCCATCTGTGGCGCGATCCACTATCCCGAGGACAGAGGTAGGATCCTCGTCCTCTTCGGACCCCTTGCCTTTCGGCTCAGAGTCTCTGGGTAGGGTACACCCGCCTATAGGTCTCCGAATCTTCATCCGGAGCGTGTAGCGGGAGTTATACGATAGTCTAGGCAGGTCATCAATCTTGACAATTTCCAGAAAATGTACATTTTCAAAACTCCGAAAATCTTAGGTACATCCCTTAGGTACATCGCGTTTGATGCATGTGTACGACCGCTAAATGATGAATATCGATACATATTTGTTACAATGGTATTTAACACCCCTTAGGGCAGTTGTAAAAAGAAAAAAAAGAAAAAAAAGAAAAAAAAATGTGACATACTCCTACCGGAGACGTGATGTTAGGAGGTGCACAGCTGTCAAGCCTGCCCCTTTATTTCTACCTATCTACAGATGTCCCAGGCAGTTATCACTTGCAAAAGTTAAAACCCTCCCTGCAGCCCTGCCTCATAACGGGAGACTGCAGTTCAGATGGCACGGGCGACAAGCGGTTAAAGATGCCCCCACTATTTTCTTGGCTCCAGGCAAGCAAGTTTGTCCGATGCCAGGTGTGGCCGTCTACTAGTGGAGCTCCTAATGGTCACTCCAAGTATGCGGCCCGGTGGGGGTGCATATCCTAGGATACATGCAATTCTAAAAGCACAAGTTGTGCTCCAACTAGAGCAAGATCTGTAGAGGGTAGATGTTGCAGATATTGTGGTCAAACGTAGATGCGCCAGTCCAATGACCACGCCGCTGCCGCCGCTGAAAACCCCCAGATGCGTCGTGGTGTGGGGGACGAAAAGCGTTTGCCGGCTCTGTCGTACCTGTCCCGCCAGGTTGCCAAACTCGTCGGCCGCTGACTCGCTCCCAGCAGGTCCTGCACATGCGCGCTGAGTGAAGGCGCTCCAGGGAAATGTAGCTGGCGGAGTTCCGGTTCAGATGTGCAGGTCATAGACCTCCACGTCCAAGCCGTCCGCCTCATGCCAGGGGTCCTCGTACTCGAGGTCGGCGATGTCCTCGTCCTGAGAGTCCCCCTGCGCAGCTGCTTTCCCCTTTTTGCGCGTTCTCGGTGGGCTAGGCGGCACCGATGCCGGTTTACCACTACGTTTCTCACCAGGAGAAGGCGGTGTGCCAGACGGTGCACGCTGAACGATGTCCGAAAACGTTGAGTCCGAAACCGCTGCACCACCGGATGGCGCCGCGGTTTGCGCGAAGTCTCTGGACTTCACTGTTCCAGAGGCGTTGCCAAAAGTGAAAGATGCTCCTGGCACGACTGTTGGCAAAACGGAAGGAGTCGTGAAAAACCCCGTCGTCGCTGGCGGATCTCTCCGCTCAGCGCGCTCCTTCGCGTTCTGTCGCTGCGTGGTTCTCCTGAGGGTCCTGACGCTTGGCCCCTGCGATGAGGCGGTGCCACGCGTGGATGAAGAAGGCGGAAACGTCGATGAAGTCGCCAAGCCCGGTGCTGTCGTGCTAGCCCGCTCAAATGCGGGAAGGCACACCGTTGCCGCTGCTGCAACTGCCCGAGTCGCGTGCAGAGCCAGATGCGTTAGGCTCTGTTGCGGCGTAAGCGCGATGGACTCGTCGTCACCGATGCATTCCGGCAGGGCCGCCCCCTGCCTTCGTGCTAGCCTTTGTGCTCTTAGCGCAGCCTGAGCTGTGCTGATGAGTATCTCGAGGCTCATCTCCGCTGCTTCGTGCTGCGGACTCGTTGCCGGTCCGCAAGATGTCGGCTTTCGCCCCCCCATGTCGTGAGAGCCCGCTTTAACACAAAATTCTCGTGAATAATTTCAAAATTATCTTCCCTTTATCCATTATATCGCTTGAAATTTTTCATAAAAATTTTGGGTGAGAGCGTTGCGCAGCCGCCCTCCTTCGGTCCTCGAAGGGGAGAAGGAAAACGAAGTGGCAGTTGTGATTTCAGGGGTTTGCATTTAAACACTCAAGCACGCCTTCACTCAACACGCCTTTGTAGGTACCTATATCTGATCCCACAACATGCGCATTCACGAAAATTGACATTTCGCCTTAGGGGTTCGCACGTACGAGTGAACGATATTCATCAGGTGGGGTTAGAGGCTTGTATGGACACCGTCGGAGAACTCAGGAACGTCGGATTTCTGCCGTACGCTTGCGGAACTCCACTTGGAGTCGAAGGCTGCAGCGTGTGCCTTCACTTCGCGTCCTTAGAGGAGCTGCCCTATTGCGCGACGAGCGGCCATGTTGGAAAGGGATGCCGCAAGCGAGGTCAATAGCGCGGAGGGGCAATATTTTTTTGGATTTTCCAACTACGTAGCAATTAAAGTTTATCGAGGTCTACTACCAGGATCCAGCAGAACGTTCGCAGAGAGACAAATGACGAGCTTGCCGAATATGACGGGAAAACATTGATTTTGACCTGTTTTTTTTGTTATCTTCAAAAAGAGTGATTTTGAATGCATCAGAGCGTATATTGTACGGATCGGATACGAATGTTGGATCGTAATATCGATAGAAGAGGGTGTCTATTGGTTAATTGTCACTACAAGGGGCACAAAACGTCGGATTTGGGCCTTGATTTGATATGTACGGCTTAGGTACATCGTTATGTACCTAAGGCCCTTGGGTACATCCCCATGTACAGAAGGGTAGTGGACACCGGTAGTGAGGCCTGGGGGGCTCACCCGACAACCCCGGGGGGGCTCAGAGGCGTACACCCGGTGTAGCCTCGGGGGCTCCACCGCCGTATTGGCGTGCGAGTGCACGCCGCACCCCCCCCCCTTCACCGGAGCGCCAATCCCGGCCGTCCGACCTGCCAGCCGCGCCCCAGAACTCCGAAGAGCTCTGGCTGACCGACAGGCCCGCAGCGCGAGATCCTGACTGACTGGACCCTCCGGTCGAGCCGGGGGCGGCGCCGGCCCGACCCCTCCCACGACGACCCGACCGACTTTGGAATTCCTCTCCATCCGAATACATTATGCGTGCTATGCGTGCAATCTAAGTAATTGGAAGTGCTTTACGCTACGCGCGGCAACCAGCACCCGCCGATCCAGAAATTCACCACTCGTGCGTGAGCACAAGCAGCTTACACCGGCCGAAGCGCGGCAATTCCCGGAAAAGAGGGGACTAGAAGATTAAAGCTCCATCCGAAAACATTATGCGTGTCACGCGTGCAATCTAAGTAATTGGAAGCGCTTTACGCTACGCGCGGCAACCAACACCCGCCGATCCAGAAATTCACCACTCGTGCGCGAGCACAAGCAGCTTACACCGGCCGAAGCGCGGCAATTCCCGGAAAAGAGGGGACTAGAAGACTAAAACTAGAGGCACGCAAGATCTCAAACCGACCCCGAAATTCAGCAAAAGCTACGCAAGATTTAAAAAAATTGCGCAGCGCTTCCGCCGCAAAGGGTCGAAATTGCTGAAAATCTGGAGCGATTCGAATCCTGGGTACCTGCGGAGTGCCGAAATTACGGCTTATGCGTGAGTGCTTATGCGTGCCAAGAGAAGGGCAACGCGCGCACCCCAAAAGATTGTCGTCGAGCTGAATTCCTTCACTCCAACGCGGCTCCAAGGGGACCTGGAACCCTCAAACACAACCAACGCCGCGGAACGCAAGCACAAGCACAGGCATTCCCGAATTCGTGGAACGCGCTAGACTAGCTAATCTCGCAAGGCAAGGTTGCATTCAATCAGAATTGCGCAAAACATCAAGGAAGCAACGCGGAAAAACGGAGTAATTACCATTTTGTAGGAGGCTACACTCCATTTTCTTCACTTCTTTACACTTTCGGACTTATCTTATTCTCACTATTAAACGACCGCACGAGGTATGCATTCGATACTACGGCGGTCCACTATCCGGAATACGGTTTCGTTATTCACTTCAAGTACGCTTTCAATGTATGCTTTCATTACACATATACAGCGTTTACGGTTTCGTACATTTATTATGTTACTTTCATTCAGTTCAGTTCTCATCTTCGAAACTGGTTACAGTTAGAGTTCTTATACATTCATGAACTCTTTCCATAACTCAACTGTACTGAGTACTCCGTACAACAGGCTAGGCACCTCACATCAACATCATTCTGATCGGTCCTACTGTACTCCGTACTGAGTACTTTTATAGTTGTAGTTGCTTTTTGTACTTAGCCGTTTTTCTTTGCTCTTGTGCTTGCCTCCTAGCACACCCCCCACTCTTTCGGGTCGAAGATGTCCTTGGCTCGCCACCCCTTTATTGACTTTGCCATAGCTCGGTGGTCCACCGACATCAGACTGCACTTCTCTTGAAAATCTTTCTGTAGGATTTCTTTCAAGTGTCCCATAATTCCGGAACCCGCTGCAAATAAGTCAACTATCACCCTACTTTTAATATTCTTCGAGTCTTTGAATTTCGTGACATTGAACTTGGTGAGCAGTTGACGAATATGTTCCGCACCCACAACTGCTATGCTCTGTCGCCCTCTGTCTTCGAAAACGTCATTGAAAATAAGCTCTGTCCAATCTGTCTCGATGGAAACTTCGGACAAGTACGTCTCTTGCATACGCACATGAAAGCTACTTGCACTTCTCATGTACGTACTGCGATCTGGGATGCGAGCACGTTGTTTCGCTCGCATCCGAGAATCATAAGAGCGACACACGGTGCATATACGACCTCGGTCAAATGCATTTTCATCGTGGGTGCACTGTCTTTTCGGCATATTTATTGATACGTCGATTTATTCTGCCCGAAATTCAGAACCTTTCGAGTGCGTAGCTGGAAAAACATCGGCCGCCACTGTTGAGCACTGTACAAAGCGACACAGACTGTACAGAACGACATATTTTTGCGATTGACGCCACAGTACAGTTCGCGAGTGCCTATGACATACTCGACTGTCACAAGGGATGATCGGTCATTGACTCGTGCCGCGTCATGTCATGGAAGGTAATCGAACTATCGAAAGGATTTTTCGCGAATTAATTACTGCACCGTCGAACCTTTTATCATCGAACGGCAATAAGCTGAGTTTATGCGCCACGTCAGAAAAGATACTGGGTGCTCTCTTGGTGCTCTCTTGGCGCTATCGAGGTCCGACCTCAGGTCCATACCTGAGGTCGGACCTTGGTCAGTGTTCGGTGTACTGAGGGTCCGTTCGAGCGTCGACGTGCAGCCGGTGTCGGCCCGATCCCTGTCGTCATCGACATCGGATCACTATCCGATCCCTATTCCCGGTCGAAGGGATGGATCATTAAGCCGACGCACCGTAGTTATGATGTGAATGCCGAATGATAAAGGGCTTCGCCACATGTCATCTCAAGCGTGCCTTCATGAGGAGGCTCCCATGGTAAGAATACGGAATTGCTGTTCCTTATGATGATTGCAATCACAATATATGTGTAAGAGCAGTATGCTTTGGACGCTTTAATGACGGATGATGCAGTGGAAAGTGTTGATGGCTCATACAACCGCACGGCTGATGCATATGCAGTGTCTATCATTTGCGTAAATCATATAAAGTCTGTTTCACAAATCACCTGCTGCACCAGATATCTTCCATCCACATAAATGATCAGGTATATAGCATGCAAAATGGAATGCAAAGGTCTGTAAAGATACTGTTTATTTAAGGGCTATGCACATCACTGCGCTAGCAACCATAATCTGCTTTGTCTAAGCCTGAAGGTAAAACTTAATTGCAGGGCATCAGACGTTTTTCACCACTAGGTCCTTTCCTCTGGCGAGCTGCAAGCTCCTAAATCTATTAGGCTCGTACAGTGAGACTGAAAACTTAAGGATGAAACGGTCTGTTGTTACAACTGAGAGCTGCACTCCCAACTTCATACTTGGGTCAGTCGGCACATAGTGAGATGAGTGTTTAAGGGCTGGGGTCTAGTAGGTAACGGAGGACATGGCTCAATAGAACTCCTCCACGCCGCATTCGTGTGACGTCGTGAAACACCTGTTGCACTCGGCAACTTTACCGTGGTGCTACGCTTTAACAGATTGTCTCCAGGTTTCACTTTGGACACTGCAAAGGAGGCGTGGGTATCCAATTGGGCTTCCTGTGGAATTTTAGTTTTGAAGTGAGGGAAGCGCAAGTTTGGACTTAACGGTACCCAGGAATCCGTCTCCTCTTCTGAGAGCTGCGGGGGAAGCTCCCTCGCTGGTGGCAAAAAAGCATCCCACTTCAGTTTCTTGGTATCTGTTGGAATCGCGGAGGATCTTTTACCGCCTCGCAACGGTGGCAGGGATTCCCTGGCTGGTAGGTATTCCTTGAGGCGGGCTTGTGTTTTGGGGGTGTGCAGTCGATCGCTTGGCAGCTGTAACACTTCATCCTTGCAGTTAGCGTTGTGACCAACGTCCAATCCTGGCGAGGTCTTGTTGGTCCGCGGTCCTCGACCCATACCCCGCAGCTTTCCTTCAAAGTAGGTCGAGTAGTGTTGCTCATAGCCCCAAGCAAACAGCGACATGCTTGTTGTAACTTGAAGATTTTCAGCAAGACAAGTATGCTTCTATATGTCCGAAACTCTGCAACAGAAAACATAACGTTTGGCCCATATACCTTCAAACATAGTTTATTCCGGCACACGCGGCAAAAGGCAGTGAAACGTTAGACTCTTCAATCAGATAAAGTCAATAATAGCTTCAGCCTCGAGGAACTTAGTTGGACCGACAAGTGCGCAGCATGCACCTTGAGCGGGAAACAAAACAGAGCAGCAACCATGCTCGAAGTATCGGATGCTCGAGTTGTCTAAGGCAAACACACTTAACGGTGACAAAGGCGTCTCAAAGAACCTCGTTGTGCACTTTTTTTCTTGACGAAACTGGAAGTCAACTCAAAGCGAAACTAACATCGGTTTCGTGATGATATGGGGGATTCAACAAGACACTTCGGTGCGAGCCTTCTGAGTGGCCGTACTACGTATACATTATGGAGCAGTTGTACAGGCTAAATAGTAAAGCACGAACTTGCTTAATGGCGGTACTGGGTGCACACTTAGTTTCCACGTTGAAAATAATATGCGTTTGGCGAAGCGCACCTCCCAAACGAGACATTAAGGACACTGTCATGTCAGAAGACTAGCTGAAGCTGTTTTTAGGACGAAATAAGGGGATCTTACCTTCCGTGTGGACGCGCGCTGTTTGTTTCGAGCAGCGGGTCAGCAGGAGTCTTTATGAAGTAGACCTGAAGAGGAGCCCCCAATCTTAGCTACGGTCTTCGCTATTTGCAGCAGCACGCATACAACGAATGCAGTGAGGCACCCCAACATAGCTTAGACCAATTCTCAAGTGGAGACATAAACAAAAGCATTATGGGCTGTGTCACGGTATCGCGAGTCAGTGATGTGAGGCACGCCAACCGGAGTTGACCCGACTAACGGCTCGGGGCGAAAAATAAAGTAAAGGAGCATGCATGGGCTTTGACACGGTGGCTCCGACAATTGATAGTGAAAGAGTGCGTGCGTGCGCGCGCGCGCCTGTGTGTGTGTGCCATACTATTGCACACTCAGAGAGGTGGGGAGGCGCACGTAAACACACACACACACACAAGTACACACTTGCGTATGATCCACGCACCTTGAAGGAATATATATATATATA
>LGRX02014528.1:0-19436 GCA_001247695.2 Cymbomonas tetramitiformis | reverse complement strand
CGCGCCCGCTGTCTCCACAGGTGAGCGGCCATCATGTACCTGCTGGGAGGGGTGGCATGCATGTGCATGGCCCCCTTGGTCGCGCGCGCGCCCGCTGTCTCCACAGGTGCGCGGCTATCATGTACCTGCTGGGAGGGGTGGCATGCATGTGCATGGCCCCCCTGGTCACGCGCGCGCCCGCTGTCTCCACAGGTGCGCGGCCATCATGTACCTGCTGGGAGGGGTGGCATGCATTTGCATGGCCCCCCTGGTCACGCGCGCGCCCGCTGTCTCCACAGGTGAGCGGCCATCATGTACCTGCTGGGAGGGGTGGCATGCATGTGCATGGCCCCCCTGGTCGCGCGCGCGCCCGCTGTCTCCACAGGTGAGCGGCCATTTCCGCGCTGACTCGCGCAGGCCAAGGCTTGAGGCACCTTCCGGGCGCGAGCAGTGGCCGCTTAGATGGTTAGGTGAGATCCGATGTGCGCTTTGAAAGGTGGGATTCGGCCGTTGGCATGAGCCTCCCGGGCTGAAAACCGACGCGCGGCGTTCAAACTGGCGAACACTGACTCTGCATCTGCATCTGCAGGGTCTGCGCTTGGGAATAAAAGCGACCTCCGGATGTTGTTTGGACGCTGGTTACCGGATGTGATGCCACCTTGTGGTGGGGAGATGAGAGGCTTTCTGAAGGGTGCAACGTGTCGGGATGCAGCCTTCGCGCTTGCTGGGAAGCTGTTCATCTCTGCTGTATTCGACGCCATCTACGTGTACAGCGCGGAGGTGAGATCCCGCACACTTGGCATCTACGTGTACAGCGCAGAGGTGAGATCCCGCACACGGAGATGGGAGAGCTGCGCAGATCATCTTCATAGAAGGGCTTCGGCTTCCTGGCATCGGCATTCTTGTCATACACCAGCAACCCCCGAATGTACGGGGACATCCCCTCGTCATTGCGGACCACCAGCACATGAGGATTGGTGGGCACTGGGGGGCTCCACCGTATAAAGAGCACCGCCTCAGCGTGTGAATAAAGTGCATCTAGGCGAAGATGAAGTCTGAGAGAAAAATGCTTTACTGCAGTGTGCTTTACAGTTTACCCGTAAAGTTCTTTGACATCAGAAGCAACAGGAGCACAGCTGCGGCGGGCGGCTATTCGGGGTCATTTGTACATGTGCGCCGTGTCTCAAAATGGCATCTGACATACTGCTTCGGATGGCCACGGTGTCACAGTTTCTTTGGCTACAAGCCATTAGAAATACACACTGATTTTGAATTATTGGAAATAGACTCATCCGCGTAGCAGGGCTAGGTTGGTATTTGGCTTTGAATAGGGTTTTGAATGAGCTGATTAACTGTTGCGGGTGGTCATATCGGATGGATAGGTTTTTTCGACGGAGATCCGAGGGTCAGCAGTCGGCCTATGCAGCGCTGCAGCACGTATGGGCGCCATGCTGGCTCCACAGGTATAGAACACATGCCACATGCAGTGGGTGTGCTTTCTCTGGCTGCGCCCTTAGTTCCTCCAATATGCCCCTCTGCTGTCTCCTTGGATCTGGAAGTGTTTCCCTTCTATATTTAGAGCTGGTGCGCGTTTTGGATATTTCCTATGATAAAACGTCTAAATTGAGAGCACACAAGAATGTTAGTGGTTTTGGACGACGATTTGTGACTCCTGCTTTAGTTGAGACAGAATGTGACATGCTAACTCGAGTCGCCGCGTATCAGTTCAAATGGCCAAACACTAGCACGGCCATTCAGCTCCGTTTTGTTTTCTTTCCGACCCCGCCCAATCCAGGGACCAGAATGTTATGTTCTTGCATGGACAGGCATAACACGGTGGACCAAAACGTTTAATGCAAAGTATTGCAGTGCCGTCTGTTTGGCAAAGGACAAAAGTAGTGAACATTTTCTTGCTGTTTCCTCGCATCTGAAATGTCCTTGGTGTCCCGTTGGATATGGGATGTCTCTATCTCACTGCGATGGGGCATTATATCCTC
This sequence comes from Cymbomonas tetramitiformis, assembly GCA_001247695.2. Taxonomy (NCBI): domain Eukaryota; kingdom Viridiplantae; phylum Chlorophyta; class Pyramimonadophyceae; order Pyramimonadales; family Pyramimonadaceae; genus Cymbomonas; species Cymbomonas tetramitiformis. The sequence goes on along the minus strand of LGRX02014528.1, from coordinate 17,460 downwards.
ATACCCGAGCGCAGTGTCCAGCGCAGCACTTGTGATATCCCAGTGCCCACTTGCGGCGCTGCAAGGTCTCTCTCTCACTGCTCCGTCTGCACACATCACGCCGTCCACACTGTCGATGATGCATATCGATATCTTTGTGCTACATTGGTCGATGATATGATCCTTTTGCATGTGCCTGACTGTGTTGTAACGTGAATTGAAACGTTTTGGCAGGTGCTCGTATTGCTTGGACTTGCATCCATGTATGCGGTGTTCGGGCTGGTTGCAATTTTGGCCTCAATCACATGCTGGGCTGCACTTCCAGAGACTGCAGGACAGCCTCTGCCTGATCACGCTCGCGATGCCAAGACTTCTAGCAGCTCTAGCAATGTATGTGATTATGATGGTGGCAATATGTAGAAGTGACTTGGTTCTTGCACCATACACGACTGCAGTGTAATCTGATTATCGTCCTTGATTGCTCGCAGCGATGCATTCCGAATGTTCGAGTATCTGTATATTGCTCCGTGCTGTGGGCAAGGCGCGCAACGATCACATTTGCGGGCCAAAAATAGTGTACGGTAATTAAGGTTGGAACTGGTACCCTCTCCCTTTTGTCACCATAATGGGGGTTTTTTGTCGCCATGCAGAATTTTGTGGTTGGGTGCAGAATTTTCGGCTGGATGCAGAATTTTCCGAGAAAAAGTTATCCGAACCCGAAGAAATACCATTTCAGTTCTTGTTCTGTCATTTTTCCTCAGGAAATTCTGCATCCGTCATCACCATCGGCAACAGCATCAGCATTGCCACTTTGCCGGTACTTCAAATACCACTGCGAACGAAAGGCCGCGACGTTTCTTTTCCCGTACTTTGGGTTTATTTCGAATACTTTGGGTTTATTATTTTCGCGTACTTTGGGGTTTCTTGTACTTTGGGTTTACTTCGGGTACTTTGGGTTTATTGATTTATTTCACGTATATATTTTGCGTACTTATTTCGCGTACTTTGGGTGTATTTCGCATACTTTGAGTTTTCTATTTTCGCGTATTATGGGTTTATTTCGCAATAAGATTTCCCTTTTCACGGCGACAAATTGTCCCTAGTAGTGACATGTTGCTACATGGCGACAAATTGTCCATGTCAGGGACTTTTTGTCGTGTTACCCAATGGGGACAAAAAGCCCCTGGCGACAAATAAAACCCCACGTGGCGACAAATTTTCCACGTTACCGCTGGCACTCGAAAATTAAAATCAGTATGCGCACAGATATGTTGTTGGAACCAACAGTGAAATGAAACACGTTGGATCGTGATTTTAAAACTGCGCGTGACGGATGAATGTTCCCAAGGAAAGCATGAAAATTTATCGATGCCTCTTAGAATCATGAATATCGCGATTCTCTTCGTTATTGCACTAAATTGAATTTGGGTGAAAAGAAAAAAAGAAAGCCGTACGCTCTCTATCGAGGCGTGTGGAGAGTATTATCTTCTCGGCTTTCATTCCTGTTTTTATCAAGGGTAGGTATCGGTTGCAAAATCATCACCTATCGATATATTTTGATCACTCAAAAAAGTTATCGATAATTCCGATAATCGATACTTATCGATCTTTTGAATTTATGAAAGGAGTTCCATAATTTTCGCATTGTGTTCCTGTTGCAAATCAAATTGATATCGTTATCACCGATATTTGTACATTAATATGATATCGAGGATATATCATAGTATTCACTCTGGCTTACCACCACGCAGTGTGCGATTCGTACCAAGCAACCGAGGCATCCGATAGTGAAATCAGACCGTGATAATGACGATGCGTGTCGCGGCCGTATCGAGGATATATCGATACCAAATATCGGTTCGGTAGGGTATTCGTATATAGCACATTTTAGCATTGCGACTGCCGTACCTCTCCTCATTGCGTCGATTGTCTACCATTTCGGGTTTATTGCAGTGTGAGCGTAGGCAAATGTCGAATATCGCAGTATGATCGTAGGCAACTGATTTAATGGCAGTATGGGCGTAGGCAATTGATCTAATGGCAGCATGAGCGTAGGCAAATGACCCTTAATACAGTATACTGTGTAGGCAAATGATTGAGGTAGGTTTGGGGGGAGCACGCTACATCTGAGAGTACATGGTGGGGGGTCCGAATCCACATGGGGGGCATTGCTGTTGGGAGGAAGGGGGAGAGGGGGGAGGGGGGTATATCGACAGAAAAACCCGCGAGTTGCGAAGAGGAAGGATCGAACCTCCTCCCTTCAAAGAGCTAAATGTCAAATTCAAGCGATTAAACCGCTGATGTGGTTCCATGTCGCTTTTAACAATCGCACTCAGTCCCCATTGCCAGACACGTACGGGATGGCGAAGGCATTGGAGCCGTTGGGGGTATGTTCCCAATTGTAGCAATGTGCAGTTTCACGAGTTATATCAATCAGTAATTTTGCCGAATATATATGATTTCCTTATCTTAAATGACTATACGGTAAACAAACACCATGCTAGGGATGTGGGCAAGGCAAGTAAAAAGCCTGAGAATTTGAGCAAATGCCAGATTCCTAGATAAGACTGCCAAAGTACCATGAATGCATCTCTGAGTCTGACAGGCATAGTAATATCAAGAAGGAAATCAAAGCGTATCCTTTGGGGGAGGGAGGTAGCAAGTCACACGAGGGTGCCCGTGTAAAGTCTGCAAAGTGGCGCTTTTCAGCGCTAGATGTCAATGTTTGAAAATTCCTTTCATTTGAACATAATTTATGTTATCAAATAATCTTTTCGAAAAGTGGGGATGGTGCACACCAATTAGTTTTTAGCAAAGTCAGGTTTGGCGCAAATTTAAGTTTAAGCATCTCGCAGTGGATCAGAACTGGGCTGTGAACGGCACAGTGCAGGCTGAATATTGAAAGTATTACGACTATAAAGCTTGTTAGAACAGAGAAGCCCCGCAGGTCGCCGTTCCATCTCCAACCCAGGACAGCCCCAGGTAATTTGGATGTCCAGGCTTAGGAACTGGGATCTCCTCGTCTTCCTGTTCAGGCTTTTCATATTTATAACTGCCCATTTGTTTTAGCCCAGTCTTCTTCGTCTGGAAATTCCAAGGGCCAGTAGGAATGCCGGCGTCATAAACACCAGTCGCGCGGTATGTCGTGGTTTCATTGTAGTTGCAAACTCCATGAGGTTGACCCAACGACCACTCACCATCAAGAACACTCCCATCCAAATAGAAGTATTTTCCATTTCCACTTTTTTGCCCAGCCTCCCAGTCTCCCTCATATCTTTCACCGTCAGGGTATGTGTATGTGCCCTTTCCATGCATCTTATCTTCGAGCCAATCGCCCACATAAATCCCCTTGTCTGCGTTGACCATCGTTCCCTTCAGCAGATGTCCATCTTTAAATTCACCATAGAATGTGCTTCCGTACTTGAACATATATACGCCAGATCCGCATCTTTGACTATCCCTGCGGCGCAAAAGAAAGTTCCTCGGCAAGTCTCATCATAGTAGTCAGAACCTCCAAAACAAAGTTGCCATAATTTGTCCTTCCTCAGAGTGTGCACAGGAACTTCTAGAGCAAGGGAAAGGCCTACCTGTATTCACCGATGTAGCAGTCACCGTTGGGGTAAAATACCCTGCAGTGTTTGTCCTCGCGCTTGCCTTCGGCATTTCTTTTGCCATCGTACACTGCCACCGCACCTGCGGCAGCCTGGCCTTCCTCCGACGTCTGCGGCCAACCCGCACATACACAGGCACTGAGACAACCAAACAGTCTTCCCAACCTGTGCCCACCTGTGGCAACGTGTTCAGACTGTGAAGTCTCCCTTCCCATACAGTAGCACATAGCTAGCTGTCCTGCCGGTGCTACATTGATCCCAAAACTTGCAAGTGAGCTGAATGACACTCCTTATGATGTGCAGAGAGCAGTGCTGTGACAGAGCCGCGCACCTCTCCGAAGGTGAGAAGGGACAGGCCACGTATACGCCACTCGAGCTTCAGAGCTTTCTCCCACTCCTCTTGCGTTTCAAAGTCAGACTCGTCGCCCATGGGGACCACGTTCTGTGTCACCAACCCTCCAACATCCGAGCAGTTAGTTGCGCGGAGACCCCGCTGTGACTCTCATCTTGACTTCTTGACGATTTAACCGGATTTCCGCAGGCCACGAAATTTCAGAAAGGTAAGAACTTGTTGTGCCGGGTGATACCCTTTGGCGCTTGAGCGTCTCAAGCTGCTCCGGCGTCAGCTCAATATTTCCACGCGACATTTGCCAGGGATGGTAGTTTGTGTCCTCGAACTCACGATAGAGCTTCAACATCATGATGCCAGTCTTTTGCTCGAATACCTCCTCGGGTTGGCGAGTGTCGTATGAAAATAGTGCAAGCTGCGTGCCGGTGTCAGCATCAATCACCCGAGCATACAGACCGCTAAGCTGGGTCCACTTCAGCTGGTTATAGTTCCCAGCGAATAGAACCATCGATTTTACTTCACTCGGCACCTCCGCGAGACTAATCTCAATCTGGTCCGTGATGGTGAAACGGATCGCCTTCTGCGCTTCAGCCTCCTCGTCCACTTCCTTGTCGTCACCCTTGAAGGTGACTCCATTCTCAGATCCACCAGCACCGACCATGGCCACGTTCTCGCCTCCCTCTTGGAAAAGACCGACGTTGAATTCAAACTCCAAGGGAGCCTCCTCCTCCTCCTCCTCTTCCTCCTCCTCATCAGAATCCTCGTCCTTCTTCTTCTTCTTTTTCTTCTTCTCCTTCTTAGGGGGTTTCGGCGGAACCACCCATCCGACATCGATGCGAAGCGTTCTGAGCCCACCGACCACCGGCTCCTCTTCCGCCTCCTCTTCCGCCTCCTCCTCACCTTCAGGTTTGGGTGGCTTTTCGGGAGCTTTGTATTCCAACCCACGTGACTTGCAGATATCCGCCTGCACAGGGAACCAACGACGAGTGAGAAGCTCGTAAACAAGAAGAAAATGCTTCATCGCTCTTCGTGACAAACAAAAAGAAGGGCGATGCTTTCTGAGAGCGTCGGAAGCCCTTCCAACCGTCCAGGCACAGACAGGAGCTTTAAGCGGATACGGAGGTATACCAAAGTACGATCCTCGCTGGTTCTGAGGATGCACATGGACTCCGCCTCGCTGATATCGGCGATGGTCAGGCCAGGCACGGCGAATTTCACAGCTTGCTTTGCCTGCACCATAATTTCACACCTGATACACGAAACATTTCCACCTCAGGCGCTTCCGCTGTTCCCCAGGATATTCTCAAAAACCAGGGTCTGCGTAAGTGCACGTACAGGTCGACAGGGGAACTGTCTAAGCGAATACACAGTGAGAAGATTTGTACTTTGGACATGGTTTGATAAAAAGCGTACCAGGAGGGTTTTTCATAAGGCTGCATCAGGGAACGAAGCTGCCAGCCTTCCCAGTTGGGGAACTCCCCGGTTCTGTATAAAACCGCAGCGATGATTGACCTAACACCCGGTTGCCGACAGTTTGCTGGCACGGCGAAACTGAGCTTAGGATCGTGCTTGGCATTACGGAGGACGATGTCGACGCTCTCCGGGCTGCATGCAATACAAACAGCCGTATTTTCAGCTTTGACATTTGACGCCCTGAGACTGGAGAAGTATGCAGGAATGTGAAGAATATTATACTAGCACGCGTTGAACCGAAGAGAAGGACATACGCGCTCATATCAGACTGCACGGTACAACCAACAATGAAGATCACGGCCTGGGCATCGTTTGACAGGTCCGTGAGATTTACAGCGATCTGCGGTACACGGCAAGACTCAGTATGAAGCTCACATGGAGAGTGAAAATTAAACTCAACTTAAGCTAAAAAAAGTCGTGAGAACGTTCGCCCACGATAAGAGGTGTGTTTGGTTGTACAAAAAAAATACCTGCTCTTTTTCGTCCTTTGGGAAGGAAGGGTCCCCATTCATATGACGCAAAGAAGCCACTTGAGATTCGGTGGTGTAGAGATCATCAGTCGCGACGTTGCCTGCGGTTCACGTTCAACTCGCCATTTAATTTTGGGGCACTGCGACTCGAATTCAGAGCGGTACAGGGCGGCATACATGCAAGTATGCTCTCCTGTGCTTGCTACGCATTACAGCTTGCACGGTCTCCTCCCAGCAGCAGTCCCGGCGGACTCCGCGAGTTGAAAAAATTCTCAAGGGATGAGGTGCAATGTTGTGATAGAAACAAAACTCCAAACTCTCCGCAGCTGCGTTCTGTAGTACTGCTCTTTTGAAGAAGCATTTGTGAAAGAGGGGCGCCATACAGACCGCACTGCTGTGCATACCTGGCCATACACAGTCCTTGAAGCCACCCTCATATTCTACGGTCTGCGAGACGCATTCTCCCAGAAGAATATTAGAACGACACTTTCATAAGAGTCCGCTCCCAAATGCCCTCGTCAAGACAGTGCTTTAGATTTAGAGCAGCACACCGATTCGGATGCAGCTAGGCCGTAAAAAGCTAGTGACGCCCTTAAGAACCCGCAAAATTGTGAGCACTCAGAGAGCCCTGAGCAAATAAGTAGCCCAGCAACAGGCTCAAGTATGCATCCCAATTCCGAAGAGATTTGGGCTCGACAAGTAGTGCAACGCAAAACAAACAACACAACGGCTCAACATCAGAGCATGACGCGTGCATAATGTAGCTATGAATAAAACACAACTACATTCGGCTAAACTGCTGACAGCTGGGCACATATCTCAAACCGTTTCGAGCCCGAGCAGCATGCACTATCCAAGGTCACAAGGTGGGTATCGTGTGCATCAGGTGCATCAGGGAGCAACGATAAAATCTCGGCAATTGAGCCGTGACCAAGCAGCAACTATCTGCGACGCAGCTGTTTCACCATCTCTACAAGCCCTTGAGGAATGGACAGAGAGAAATCAGCTAGGAACACATGGTATTTGAGAATGATTGCAATGAAAACTCATTTGAGGACTCCATATTGAGAGCCTCACCACAACCGACAGTTCTAAGGTATCTTCAAAACCTTCTTTGCTTTTCCAGTCCGCCCTGTTCGAGAGTCACCCGCACGCGGCTCAATATAGACCTATCAAAAACTTCGGCTGATACGCGTACCCAATGTGTGCTATGAAAGTTGCTGAAATTGAAGAACGCGAAATGACTGCAAGGTCCAAAGCGAGTTTCGTAGCAAACCACAGTAAGATGCGGTTAGCTTAATATTTCAGGTCAACAAAGTGCTAGAGTTTACAAATACGAAGGGCTCTGCGAGTACCCGTAAGAAACAGATACCCAGGAGTAAGCAAACTCGACACGGGTTGCGTGGATGAATTGTTTGAATAATGAAGCATGTCCCTTAGTGTGGAAGCTTTATGTAACAATTTAAACCGAACAGGACTCGTCGGACTATTCAACTCGGGAGAGCAGGGAACTTCATGTAAGAGAGAGAGTCGTGCGAGTGAACAGCGACTTAACAATAATTGCTTCTAAAATATATATTCATCTTGACAAAAGTATATCTTCAAACGTCAGCAGCTAACAACGCGGCAAAGCTGGTGGACGAAGTCGTGAGAGGACAGACGCAGAGTGAGGCACCTACCCGAACAGAATCTGTGACCCTACTTCACCGGTCACCACATAATCGTCACCCGGTTGCAAAACCTTTGCAGCCATGGTGCTATGCCCGCACCAAGTGCAATTTCCCAAGAAGATATCCTTCTCTGATACGCAAGTGACTTCGTTTTGCGTTTGCAAGAAGTTAGAGGTTGTGGGACAGCTATTGCCGAAATTACCTCCTCAGTTTTAGTTTCGCTTTCGGCTACTCGTAATGTTTATGTATCATGAGTTTGACTCCGCTCAACAGCTACCAACACGCAACAGGCGCAGGCTCGAATCGACGAATGTCATGTCATTGACATGTCATTGTCATTGTCATCGTCAAGCGTCATCGTCATCGTCATTGTCATGTCATGACATATATGGGTCACTAATGGGGGGTTAATGGGGGTGTTGGGGGGGGTTACCTTTTCCCCAGCTCTTTACTAAAGGGGGGTCGACCTTCCCACCGTCGCTCCCCCAACACGATATTTCCCCGTAATAAAATTACCCCCCCACTTATGGGGACACTGACTTTCACCCCCCTGTAAGGTGGGGTTGAGCAGCGGCGGCCTCTCCTGTTTCGCGTTCACCCGCCGCGCCTCCCCCCGAGGTGCCACGACCGCGTAGGCAGTCAGCATTTCACAGTTCGCACCGATAATAAAACACTCACTGTATTTTAATATCTCATCTTAGCCTTCGTTTCTTCAGCGTCTGTCACGAAGGGTGTGATATATATATATTTAATATCTATGTCTTCGAAGACAATGACTGTCTTCGAAGACAGGTCATACTGTCTTCGAAGACAGTATGACATGTCTTCGAAGACATGTCATACGGTCTTTGGAAATCCGATCGAGATTTTTCATTCATTCCTGGAAAAAAACGTTGCGTGCCCCCAACGTAACGAACACTTCCGAAACCGAAACGTAACGAAGTCTGACTGTTTATTTTCACATAACATAACATTCTTAACAAAGATGTCTTCCAAGGTAAAAGCGCTTTATTTTGCTGGCAGGCAGAGAGTTGCGAATTGCGCTTGGTTTGCGCTCCGCAACCTGGTGCAAACAAACGCGGTGTCCGCAAAGGACCTCCGCGAATTCGCGGACGCCCTAACGGAGGGTGTTGTGAAGCATGCCCTTCAAGGGTATTTATCCCCAGATGGGCAGGCAATGTACCTCCTCGATGGCAAGGACGCCGTCGACTACGATATCCAAGTCATCAAAGCCCAGTTGGCCTTCTTAGGTTTCGTTTTGAGTGAGGTCACCCGCACCGCATGTAGCCCCTTCAGGGACTACGTGACGGTGCTTGGCGATGATGTGCCTCTGGCGCCAGCAGGGAGCAGGTATCTCGTTTTCCTGGAAACCGTGGACGGTCGTGCTCATTTTGCGGTGTTGTTGCGTGGTGGAGTCAACAACACCGCCAAGCCCTTCCGGTGGCTTGATAGCCTAAGGCTTCAGCCTCGCACCTATTGGACCTACGAGGAATTCCTCGCGGAGGAGGCGAATAATTATAAGGTGGTGAAGGGAGTTTTCGAGATGGTGCGATATTGTCCTTGTTTGTGTTCACTACTTGTTCGGCGCATGTCAGAGTGAAGCAGCCACTTACAATGAGGTTTCCTTTGCTTCGCCTTTTTTTTACGCAGGAGAAAGGTGTGAAGTATGAGTCCATGGACACATATCTTCAGGACATTAAGGTAGCTGTCTAGAACTCCTAGCTTTTATGTATATGCAGTGTTTACGCGTTGCCGGAAGGATCGACTTTTGGACCCACCCTGGGTCCATGGACCTACCACCAAGCCCTTGTACCCACCCTGGGTCCATGGACCTACCACCTACCCCCCCCGTCTTTAAATGCTCTAGTTAGGTGGTCTTTGTGAGTGCACTGAAGCACCATTGCGTTGCAATTACTGAGCATTGCCGGAAGCATCGACTTTTGGACCCACCCTGGGTCCATGGACCTACCACCAAGCCCTTGTACCCACCCTGGGTCCATGGACCTACCACCTACCCCCCCGTCTTTAAATGCTCTAGTTAGGTGGTCTTTGTGAGTGCACTGAAGCACCATTGCGTTGCAATTACTGAGCGTTGCCGGAAGGATCGACTTTTGGACCCACCCTGGGTCCATGGACCTACCACCAAGCCCTTGTACCCACCCTGGGTCCATGGACCTACCACCTACCCCCCCGTCTTTAAATGCTCTAGTTAGGTGGTCTTTGTGAGTGCACTGAAGCACCATTGCGTTGCAATTACTGAGCGTTGCCGGAAGGATCGACTTTTGGACCCACCCTGGGTCCATGGACCTACCACCAAGCCCTTGTACCCACCCTGGGTCCATGGACCTATCACCTACCCTTCGGGTGGTATGGCAGGCAGAAAGAGGCTGTTCAGGCACCTCGGGGAGGGACCGGTGCCCCTAAGACGGACACCAAGAAGAGACTTCAGTTTCAGGTCCTCTCCCGGATGCTCATGCCGTTGATTGAAGATGCGATCTTGTTATTTGTTCTCATCTTGGCGCTTTACAGTTGTTTTTCGTCCAGCGGATACGGGTCCAGGGAGAAGTACATGATTTGCGGTTGAGTACCAACCGAACGGAACCAACTGAAGTTTCAGGTCCAGGACGTACCTTTACCGCGCAGCAAGTGAGCTTTGTTGTGGTGCGGGACCGGGGGCGTACTACCTTAGGGTCCTGAAGACGAGGATCCATCCGTGCGCCCCCCCCTTCCTCCCCCCCCGGCCCCCTCTTGCACCCGGGAGAGTCCATTTGGGCTAGGGGGGTAGGGTAGGGGCATTGGCATCCGGCGTATCATCAGAAATTTGTCATACGGGATAGGGTCGGTGAGGGGAGTTGTCGAGATGATGCATTGCACAGCCTTGTAGTGCAGGCTCTTAGGAGCATTTTGGTATAAGGATGGGTGGAGGGGGCTTCGTGAGCACCCGGGAGGGTCCGTTTGGGCTAAGGGGGGTAGGGTTAGGGGCATTGGCATCCAGCGTATCATCAGCTGTCATACAGGATAGGGTCTGGTGAGGAGGCAAGGTGCTTGTCAGATGATGCATTGCACAGCCTTGTAGTGCAGGCTCTTAGGAGCATTTTGGTATATGGATGGGTGGAAGGGGCTTCGTGAGCACCCGGGAGGGTCCATTTGGGCTATGGGGGGTAGGGTTAGGGGCATTGGCATCCAGCGTATCATCAGCTGTCATACAGGATAGGGTCTGGTGAGGGAGGCAAGGAGCTTGTCAGATGATGCATTGCACAGCCTTGTAGTGCAGGCTCTTAGGAGCATTTTGGTATAAGGATGGGTGGAGGGGGCTTCGTGAGCACCCGGGAGGGTCCATTTGGGCTATGGGGGGTAGGGTTAGGGGCATTGGCATCCAGCGTATCATCAGCTGTCATACAGGATAGGGTCTGGTGAGGGAGGCAAGGAGCTTCGGGGAGGCAAGGAGCTGCGGGGACTGCTGGACCTAGTGGGTTTGAACGTCTAAAGCGGATTGTAGGATTATGCGGGACTAATGAGACGGAATGGATTTGTGGGACTGACGGGGCTGGTGCCAGGACTGGTGGGACTAGTGGGACTGCTTGAACTGGTACATGCATATAAAATACTTTTACTCATTCTAGATGAAATCCACCAGGCGGAATATTGCATGTGAACCAAGAAGTCGGACTAATTGGACTCACGGGTTGGATGGGTCGGATGGGACTAATGAGAGTGGTGGCACTGATTATACTAATGGGACAGGTGGGACCAACGGGACCGGTGGAATTGATGACCGAAAGAGGCTGATAGCCCTTGTGGGACGGATGGGACCAGCAGGTGTGACTGCTTGACCTGGTGGGTCTGAACGTCTAAGGGGATTGATGAATGAAATCAAGCCGGCTGCATATACCATATGCATCAAGTTGGCTAAATTGCACATTAGGAGAACGACAAAATTTTGATCCTCAACCCTGAAAGTAGGCCATAGCCTTACATCCACCTGATGGAATCCATCCATCCGAATCAACATGAAATGATGGAGACGTATCGACGTATTCAAATGCTCGTGCGAAATGCCGAACTGCACCTCTACCGGGATTAGATACCGCCCAAAGGCATACATACCATCACCAGAACTTAGGCGGCCCAAACCAACGTCGATAAACATTGGTGCCTTTTTGACACATTACTGAAGATAAGCAAGCGACCATAAAAGTAGTGGGATGGTTGTGGGTTTAGGTAGGCTTACCAATGCCTTTGCCTTCCTAGAATAATTGTAGAACGGCATGTTGTCTGAGCACCAAAGAAGAAAATTGGTGGCCTTAGCAAGTCCGGCCTTCGGATTGTCACTCCGGCTTTCCAAAAGGTCATCGCTGGCCACCTCCTCCAACGGCAATTTCGTGCCATCCGCAAATTCTCCACTGACGTTGTAGTTCAAGAAATGCTATGGAGATTCAACAACCAAACCCCCCAATAGGCTTACATCCAGGTAGAGGTAGGTGGATATAAATCCAAGACCTGAAACGTAGCGCTAAGATTTTACACGTAGGTCAGAATATACCCAAAAATACATAGATACTAGACCTTAAACGTAGGTCCCCGAAAATAATAGTAAACCCATAACCGTGAGCATAGGTCATAGACCATAATCGTAGGTCCTACACACTCAACGTAGGTCCTAAACCTAAAAGAGAGGTCCAACGCCTGACACGAGCCTTAGACACGTAGGTCCTAGACGGTGAAAGTCAGTTCCAGACCTTATACCGAGGTCCTGCACCTAAAACATAGGTCCTAGACAACGGATATAAGCCCTAGACATTAAACGTAGGTCCTAGATACTACACGTCAGTCCAACCCATACTTTGCACTTGAGCATATAGGCAACAATATTTTACCTTGAACTTATTGCTGGTGGTTTGTGTTTGTTTCAACGAGTTTTCTCGTTTCGACTTTAATTGCTTTGAAACCACTTCATTCAAATCGACACTGCAAAGCACACATACTGAACGGCATGAGCTCGGCAAGCAAAAGCTAGCCCACCATCATCCCAATGCATGTGAGAAGCAAATCAAGACCAGGGCGGGGCCGTGACAAGATACCACAAACACATACATATTCCCAACCCAAATGCAAAGCAGCATGGAAAGATGATACGATGTGACCGATCGTCGCCAAACAATTGTTGGTCTCTGGGTTACGGAGTAAGCGGACCCTGCTGGCAAAGCACACATACGCACACGAACCGATAGGCCAACAATTAATGTGAGGATCTCCCTTCCGACATAAACGGTTTTGAATATGTCTCCAAGGACCTGACATGTTTAGTTACTATGCTACTATGAACCCATGCACCGCGTGTAGCAATGTGTGTTCAAGCACTCAATCCTAGTGCGCCTTTACAACGAATGTTATACTCCCATTCCAGATGTAACACCCCAACGCAATAAACAAGTTATTAAAAGGGTTGCGCTCCCAATAGTCCCAATAGTCCAGATACTAGGTCTTTTGACCCAAGGTGGGTCCAAGGGCTTGGTGGTAGGTCCATGGACTCAGGGTGGGTCCAAAAGTCCATCCTTCCGGGAATGCTCGGTAAATGCAACGCAATGGTGCTTCAGTGCACTCACAAAGACCACCTAACTAGAGCATTTAAAGACGGGGGGATAGGTGGTAGGTCCATGGACCTAGGGTGGGTACAAGGGCTTGGTGGTAGGTCCATGGACTCAGGGTGGGTCCAAAAGTCGATGCTTCCGGCAATGCTCAGTAATTGCAACGCAATGGTGCTTCAGTGCACTCACAAAGACCACCTAACTAGAGCATTTAAAGACGGGGGGGTAGGTGGTAGGTCCATGGACCCAGGGTGGGTACAAGGGCTTGGTGTTAGGTCCATGGACCCAGGGTGGGTCCAAAAGTCGATGCTTCCGGCAATGCTCAGTAATTGCAACGCAATGGTGCTTCAGTGCACTCACAAGACCACCTTACTACAGCATTTAAAGACGGGGTGGTAGGTGGTGGGTCCATGGACCCAGGGTGGGTACAAGGGCTTGGTGGTAGGTCCATGGACCCAGGGTGGGTCCCAGGGCTTGGTGGTAGGTCCATGGACCCAGGGTGGGTACCATAGTCGATCCTTCCTGTAAGCTCATTAGTTGCAAGGCCTCACAAAAAAGGTTACACTCGTTCCTAATCAAATAAAATAGACAAACAAGGGTCTTTTCTTGTGCGCACATATCAATCCCGCGCGGCTTGCGTCGCTTTGATCCGGAATTAGAAACCCTTTTCCTTTTGGTTGGTGTATCCGCATCAACCGCTTCTTGTTCTTCATCCTCCAGCTCTCCTTCCCCCTCCTCTACACCTTCTTCCTCATTTTCATCAAACTCTTCCTCCTCATCCACCTCTTCACCCTCCTCATCCTCCTCTCCAGTGCCTGAGTCCTTGTCCGGAACGCTGAAACCAGGTAACGATTATTAACGTTTTACAGCCCCTTTAAAAGAAACAAAGTCGGCAACTAATTGGGAAATACAAAGTCGGAAAGCTACCTGGCCTCCAAGTCTTCCTGCTCCTCTTCATGACTCCTCAACTTGCATGCCAAACAAAAATAATCCTCTTGCGCTTTCAAAGCCACTCCCTTTGAAAACCCAGGGTTACCACAAGTAGCGTGCATTGCTTGATCACAGCCGTCGCAAAAGTAGATCTGATTATTTGCACGTTCTTTCTTCCCACATACATTGCAAGCGCACGCGGGATCTTCCATGTCCTTAACCGTCCAGATACGCGGACCGTCCCCTCCAAACAAGGTGCTCAACGTCATAATTGTACCACAAAACAGTTGGTGTTTTCTAGTTTCTAGCTTTTTGGTTTGCCAATTCACGCTTAATATATCCGCATCCAACACAATTTATACTCAAAATGTGTAAAACCTAGATAAAACCTAGATAGACAACGGTCGCAAACAAACAAGTCTTACTTTACTTATCGTAGATAACAAGGTTCAAGTACCGCACAGTAGGTGGGGTACTACGGTCTACTGTACTATCATTGTGCCATGATGTGACACACCGTCCCACATGACGTCTTCAGAGTGTCTTTGAATTTCTTGGAGTTGTCTTTGATTCTGATATGACACCACTGTGAAAGGTGTTATGCTGTCTTCGCCCTGTCTTCGAAGGCCTTATATATATATATATATATATATATATAGTTAACACTATACGATTGACGGATCGTTCACGAATCGTTCGCGGTTTTCAGCAGTATGGGATCCGTATGAGCGCGTAAACCGCCATAACTTTCACGGGGGACTGGATATCCAGTACTGCCCCCTGTATGACATTCCTCGATGCATGTGACAGATGACTGCATTATTCGGCTCGAGACCGCGAGTCACAGCGCGGATAGAGACCGCGAGTCACAGCGATAGACGGACCGCGAGCCACGTGTTAGAGTACTCGAGCATTACCGTAGCCGTACTCGTACAGCCTTGCAAAGCGCACGTACCATAAGCTACTTAGACTCTCTTACTCGCATATGTTATATCTTTTACAGTCACATATCTCACGGTTTCAGCCTCATATTTTTGCTTACAACGCGATAGTATTAAAACACCGATATACAGAATATTCTGCCCTGTATGTGTTTCAAACTATCTATTAGGTTATGTTTTACCACGACGCACCACTGCTTTTTCTGATGTCACTCCCGATTTCAAATTAGCCGCCAAAAGCGTGTTAAACTGGCAGTCAACAAAATTACTTGATGCGGATTGCCTTTTGCGGTTGAACTAACACTCCGCAGCGGGTCGGGCCGGCGTTAATTTTACATTGCCCTTACCTTTTATGATTGGGAATTATTCTACGATTGCCCTCTCGGCTTTTCATTTAACTTCAATGTCAAAACGCGTTCGTTAGTTATCGCATTGCTCTGCCAAAATTTGAGGGACGCCTTAGATTTTAGGTAAATTACGAGCATTTGCCGCGGAAGCGCTGGCCAATTTTTTGAAAATTAACAAAACTTAACGAAAATCTTCATCTCCAACCCTACGAGAACGACTTGCGCAACATCGTCACCTTCACCAACTCCAACGCGGACTGGAAGGACTACCATGTCGTCGTTCACACCAACAACAACACCGGGATCCCAACCGCCAACCGAAGAACGTAACTCACAAGCTCAACGACGTTTATTTACTTCACGTCAACCTCTTTCGCCATCTCCAACACTCGAAGAAGTTTCCATCACGACCAACGCCCTTCTCCAAGATGTGCATGCGCTCACCGCCACCGTCGCTAAGCTCACCACCACCCTCGCCTCGCTTGGATCAGCATTTCAGCGTTCATCTGCCCAGACCGACGAGATCTACGAGAATTACGTCACGAAGGAGGAACTCAACGACATCAACCGACTCAATGAGACTGTCATTAACGACCTCATCAAGGTGCGAGACGAGTGCAACGACGCCACCTTACTGGCTCGCACTCTAGCGAGTAGAACTACTTCATCTTCGACGCCATCCTCAGTCGTTATCACTTCGGACAAGATGTTTGACACCACCAAGGAATTCGAAACTATTCCTGAAGTAACGCCATTACAACATCGAGATGGCCACGCACTTCCCCCAACCAGGATCAAGCACATCATGGACGACAACACGAGCGCCTACAACACGCGCTCCACTACCCCTGACGTCACTCCACTTCTGAAGCAGTTGAAGACCGCCTACTACGCCCTCACGGATATTCACGAGCGTCAACAACAACGAGATCTTCAATTGAACTTTCTCGCCACGGGCGGCGACATTGTCTTCAAGCGGTTCTGCGACGCCCTGACCCGTGTCCTCACCGCCACTCGACCTGGCCACGCCCCAGCACTACTTAATCTTCAACGCCGACTGAAGGACGAGGCCTATGACGGTATCTCCAATGGTCTTCTGGCTCAGCTTCTCCTTGCGGCTACTTGTGGCAACACACAAATTGTGTTGTCACAAATTGTGCAGAGCTCCCCACAGGCTCAAGTGGACGGGAGACTACTGTTACTTCACGTGCACTGCCGCCTGATCACCTACCCCCCCTCCCTGGACAACTCCTTCCTCACCAAGGCCAAAGCCCTTCGAATCTCTGAGTCCGAGGACCCCGCCGTGAAGCTCAACACCTTCACCACCCTCATTGGCAACCACAGGCAGCTCCACCCCGCCTTCTCTGGACAGCAGGAGCAGGAGGTCCTCATCGAGATCTTACGGGCCTCCCAGGACTCGGCTGAGCACCTGTTCTCCATCCCTCTGTACTTCGAGGTCATCCGTGCCTACGACGAGGAGAACCGCCTGACCTCCTCTGGCTACCCCGGTGGTCTTCAGAAGTTCATTGAGGCCATCGGGAAGGTATGGTACACCCAGGGCTCTGCCCACCATTCCCAGCTCCCTGGCTCTTCATCCCGCCCCCGAGCTGCCTCCACGACGGGGGAAGTCCGTGAGGGGGGGCGGGGCTCGGCTGACAAGACCAAGCCGAAGGAGAAGCACCCTGGTGGGAAGGGCGGCAAGGGGGGCAAGGGGGGCAAGGGCACGCACCCTCGGGCTACCACACCACCCCCATCCAGGCCCCGCTCACCACTACGGGGCGGCACCAGAGCTGACTTCCTGGAGCACGAGAAGGCCCTGTACAATGCGGCCAAGCTCAAGCACACCGGCTCCACCAACAAGGACTCCACCCCCTCTGGCACCTGGAACGGCCTGAAGTTCACCCCCTCCGACCCCAATGACAAGTCCATCGGCCACCCCTGCCGCTCCTGCAAGTTCAAGCACGGCAAGACCGTCACCCACTCCCTCGGCAGGTTCGGCTGTCCCTGCACACTGGCTGAGAAGGCCGACATGTGGGTGAAAGCCGGCCCCCCTCCATCTGTGAACCATGTCTCCGCCCCCCATCCCTCCACACCCGCACCCC